>VZRW01012324.1:45253-97947 GCA_013398125.1 Aegotheles bennettii | reverse complement strand
CCAGTGCTGAGTACAGTGGGGCGGTCACTTCCCCAGTCCTGTTGGCCACACTATTTCTGATACAGGCCAGGATGCTGTTTTGCTGCCTTCGCCACCTGGACACACTGCTGGCTTATGCTCAGCTGGCTCTTAGCCAACGTCCCCAGGTCCTTTTCCACCAGGCAGCTTTTCAGCCACTCTTCCCCAACCCTGTAGCATTGCATGGGGTTGTTGTGCAGGACATGATGCTGAGCCTGGTTGAATCTCATACGGTTGGCCTCAGCCCATCAATCCAGCCAGTCCAGATCCACCTGTAGAGCTTTCATACCCGCAGGCAGATCAACGTTCCTGTGCAACTTGGTGTCATCTGTAAACTTACTGGGAGTGCACTCAATCCCATCATCCAGATCATTGATAAAGACATTAAACAGAACTGGTCCCAGTACTGAGCTCTGGGGAGCAGGACTTGTGACCGGCTGCCAACTGGATTTAACTCCATTCACCACAACTCTTTAGGCCCAGCCATCCAGCCATTTTTTTACCCAGTGAAACATATACCAGTCTAAGCCAGAAGCAGCCAGTTTCTCCAGGAGAATGCTGTGGGAAACTGTGTCAAAGGCTTTATCGAAGTCTAGGTAAACACATCCCCAGCTTTTCCCTCATTCACTAGGCAGCTCACCTTGTCATAGAATGACATCAGGTTAGTCAACCAGGACCTGTCTTTCATAAGACTGTACTGACTGGGCCTGATTGCCTTGCTGTTCTGCATGTGCCACGTGATGGCACTCAGGATGATCTGCTCCATAACCACCTCTAGCACCAAGATCAGACCAACAGGCCTGTAATTCTCCAGATCCTCCTTCCAGTGTTCTTGTAGTTGGCTGTCCATTTGCTAACTTCCAGTCAACTGGGACCTCCCAGTTAGCCAAGACTGCTGATAGATGATGGAAGGTAGCTTGGTGAGCACTTCTGCTAGCTCCCTCAGTACCCTTGGGTGGATCCCATCTGGCCTCACAGACTTGTGTGTGTGTCTAAAGTCACGCAGCAGATTGCAAGTAATTTCCCCTTGGATTGTGGGGGCTCCATTCTGCTTCCCATCCCTGTCTTCCACCTCAGGGGGCTGGGTACCCAGAGAACAACTGGTCTTACTGCTAAAGACTGAGGCAAAGAAGGCATAACGTACTTCAGACTTTTCCTCATTCTTTATCATTACCCCACATCCAGTAGAGGATGGAGATTCTCCTTCACGCTCCTTTTGTTGCTAATATATTTATAGAAATCTTTTTTATTGTATTTTATGGCAGTAGCCAGATTAAATTTTAGTTGAGCTTTGACTCTTCTACTTTTCTCCCTGCATAGCCTAATGACGTCTTTGTAGTCCCCCTGAGCTGCCTGCCGCTTCTTCTAAAGGCCATAAACTTTTTTTTTTAGTTCCTGAGTTCCAACCAAAGCTCTCTGTTCAGCCAGGCTGGTCTTCTTCCCTACTGGCTTGCCTTTCAGCAAACAGGGATGCCCTGCTCCTGCACCTTTAATATTGCCTTCTTAAAGAGCATCCAGCCTTCCTGGACTCCTTTGCCTTTCAGAACTGGCTCCCAAGGGACTCTGTCAACCAGTCTCCTAAATAGGCCAGTCTGCTTTCCAGAAGTCCAAGGTGGCAGTTGGACCTCTTCCTTACTTCTCTAAGAATTGAAAACTCATAATTTCATAATCGCTGTGCCCAATAGACCGTCCAACCATCGCATCACCCACAAGTCCTTCTCTGTTCACAAACAACAGGTCCAGTGGTGCACCTTCCCTAGTTGGCTCCCTCACCAGCTGTGTCAGGCAGTTATCTTCCACACACTCCAGGAACCTCCTAGACTGTTTCCTCACTGCTGTATTGTATTCCTAGCAGACATCTGATAAGTCCCCCATGAGAACAAGGGCTAGCGATCATGAGACATCTCCCAGCTGCTTATAAAGTATTCAGTAGTCTTTGAAGTTAGTCATATGCTGTTTAGTTGGTTGCTTTGCCATTGTATTTGCAAAGAGAAAGTAGCAATATTGTTTTAAAAAAACATTTCAGTTATTCAGACTTCAAGCACATGTGTCTTCAGGAATGTTAATCTCTCGTAGTATCTACATAGTCATTACGGCTTGGTCAGCTGGACCATAATTTCCAGTTCATTCCTTTGCAAGGTACACGCAGCCATTTCTGAAAATACTTTTATGGATTAAAAAAGAAAGTAATCTTTACAAATGGAGTTTTCTCCCTCAAGTCATATTACACGCTGTTAAAATATCTTTATAGCTAGATTATAGTTTGATTTCCACTGCCTAGTAAGTCTTCCTTTTGTGAACTGGCTTAGCTTTCAGAAGAGGTGCAGAAATTCCCTTATCCTGGAAAACCTATAAGCATGGAACTTGAAGCACTACTCTGGGACACAGGGAAGCATGAATTTTGAAATACCTCAGGTTAGAGGGCAAATAGAATTCAGATCTATGGCTTTTACCTAAGATATATGAGAATCATAATGCCAATATTACTGTTACACCTGTGTGTCGGTAGAAAGCTTTCAGTTCTAAAGCAACTTGAAATCCATAGGTGAGTTATTTAATGGAGGCATCTTCCAGATGCCTCTTAAATGATTAAGTCAAAAAGAATGAGACATCTTTTATCACTTCTTTTATTGTTTTTTGTAAACTAGCTTTAGTTGCTACTTTTCCAAGTACTGCTTCTGACGCTTCACTGCAATTCCATTCCAATGTGCTATATCTCTCTGTATATTTTATAGGACAAATGGGCATTTAATTAGAACTGTAGATCTCGGTCTGTAAGTCAACTGCATAAATTAAATACTGTGGGACTGACATGAAAATATTGAAGTTCCTCATTGGAGGAGAGGTTCTATAATTTCTTTATATGTCCAAGAGTTAGGTTGCTATCAGCCCTTTTATGAACCAGCTTCATGCTACATGTAGAACTTCCAAAATTTTTGGGCATTACTGAGCTATTTAAAACATCTCATGGTGTTCACAAAAAGCATCCTAGTTTCTTTAAGAAGAAAATCAAAGTGGTGGCACCACTGAATTAATTTAGGAGAGGGAATGCTCCCTGTTAGTTTGCTCAGGTTATTTAGCTCTGTGGTGGAATGTAAGGGTATTTTGTGAAAACTTTGACGTAATTACGCGTTTCCTCCTTTATTATACTCACCTTCCTAATCTGGCTCCAGCCAGTCTGCTTGGAACAATTGCACTCCCTCCTAACCTGGTCAGGTCTTCTGCTCTCTTTTATTGTGTTTACAGTAGCTCTCAGCTATCTTAATGGCACTAATGCTAAACATACATTAGGCTCAAGCTTACACATTTTTAGGCCTTGGTGAATTTTACATTCATGGATGAAAAGTCTAATAGACTTCTCTGTTCTATTTTCTTTTCTTCTCCAATCCTTTGCCATGCAAGTCGTTGCTGAAGGAGGTAAAAAAAAAGGTGATCCATCTTTTGGATCAAGAGTCAGGAAGGACAAATCAAAGTTTAAAATCTTTCTTTTTGAAGAGCAGGTAGTTGTGTAAAGTGAGAGACACAGAGCTGAAAGTGAATATAGTGTTCTCTTCTAGAAATACGCTGTCCAAAAACAATTTATCATTTACTTTTTAAATTGATTTTAAAGTCTGAGATGATTCTGATGACTTGTAGTACAATCCTTACATCACCTTACTTTTTGAATTGAAAAAAAAAAAAAGCACGCACAGAGTAATAGTCGGGTCACAGTGCCACTGGGGCCACATGCTCTGTAGCATGAATATACTCAGGTCGTGCTGCTTGGTCCCAAGACTAGAGAAAAGCCTTTCATTGTATTTAGTAGAAAAGGCACTCAAAAGTTTCATTAAATATTATATGCTCAGTTGTTTGTAGATTTGGGCTGGGAATGAGAAATTGTGAATGTGTCTATCTATGTGTAATGTTGTAAGCTGTTGAAAGTCAGCTAGAAACCAGTAAAATAGTATCCATAAAGTCTAAATGTTAAATTATGTTAAATTATGGGGTCTGTTATCAAAATAGAAATTTATATCAAACACAGTAAGGTTTTTTTTTTCATATTTGTTTCTGAAACAAGTCCTAGATAATGATGCTAATACCTTAAATACCCATCTACTTCTGTTTAAAAAAATTTGGGTTTGTAGTGTTGAAGTTTAAATTTTCTAACTTCAGAAATTTGTCTTGTCTACACAAGCCAAATAGTTTCTCATATCTTTGAAGAATGTAGCTTGTAGAAATAAGAAACACGTAGCAAGCAAGTATTTTTATGGGTTGCTATGAGTGTTGCACTTCATGACATCTGGATATTAAAAGGATTTTTAAATTAAATAGTAGTAAATAGACATACACCCCTATTTATGCTCTGAGAATTTAAAATTTAGATCTTGCTTGTGTGGATCTGGAGCTTTTCCGTCCTGAGTCTGGTAACTGCAACATTTCCATGACTTGCTAAAGTGGCTGCTTCATATTGGCATGGAAATCTTATATTAAGTCTCCAAATGAAGAAAACCTTCAGACCAGTAACCCCTGCTTATTTAAAACTGTGATTTTGTTAAGCTGTAGTCACTTAATTTACAATTTTGCAGTTTTTTGTTGTGCTTGTCACTGGAGAACTGAAGGAACGTCTGCCTAAAAAGTTGGGAAGGCAGTTTTTTGGTAACCATGTGAGAGAGTATGGTATCATCTCCACTTATGATGTGGAGTGTTTGGAATCATAGCAAAGTAAAAAATTAATTGGAGTTTTGAATGTTTGAAGACTGAAAAAAATAAAATAAAATCTGTATTGCTAAAAGCTGGGTTTCCATTTCCAGGCTTTGGAGATGTGTGTGTTAGGATACTTCTTCCCTAGCCCCAATGATAGTTTGCATGCTTCAGCATAAAGAAGCCTTTGACAGCATTATGTTTAACGGGAAAAAAGACATTGTTGCTGCAAAGCACAGAACTGTTTGGGGAGGAAAAAAAATTGCTTTAGGGGAGGGTTGTTGTGTTTTTTGTGTAGTTTGGGTTTTTAATATTTCTGGATGCAGCAAAAGCTTCATTGAAGGCTGGGTGTTTATAGACTTGTGTCCCACTGCTTATTTTAACCAGCAGTTTTTCAGTTTTCTCTTAGGAGGCAAAGGCATAAAGTCTCACCTCTATGGACTCTTATGTCTGATAACACATACAAATTTGATGCAACTAATTTTGCCCCTTTCAATGTCCTTAACTTATATCTACTGTGTTAGTTGGTCTGTTTTCATGCAGCTTTAGATCTGAAAAATCAGTGTTGTCCTGTGAAATTTGTTGTTTCCTTAAATCAAGCTGAAAACAGTTACAGTGTTGGATAGGATGTTTGCTGGTTTTGTTAATGATTGCTTGTCTTATAAAATGTTGTGAGGGTTGGAGGTGGGGAATGACTGGTAGCAGTTTTGCTGTTTGAGTTGGGGATGATTTCTGGTTTGCTTTGGGCTTCTTTGAATATCATGGCTTCTACTCAGTGAAGTTTTAATGCAGTAGTTTATCTCCAGTGTTACTATCTTTTAAAAGTATTTGTTATCCAGGTATGAATATTTAGTATAATCTGGATTAACTTCTTTGGGAGCATATGTTCATTCAGCTACTACGAAATCAGTCTTGCAGTACTTGAGAGGAGATGGTTAGTGGTAGGGTGTAGGGCAGGGGAGATAAGTAATGAAGAGCAGGAGAAAAAACCTTATTTGCCTCTGTAGTAATTAGACAAGGAAAGGAGAGGAAGAACACAAAGGTTATGTAAGAATAAGTAGAGACAGATATTTTTAAAAAAATTGAGATCTCTTTCTCAGTTTTGTTTAGAATTAACCTCATTTTTCCACATATTGTAAGAAATTTTGTATTTTTCTCTCAAAAACCTGCATATAGAACAAAATTTAAAATGGAAATTCTGAATAAACATGAATGTTGAAATGAGAAAGTATTAAAATTTCCTCATTTACCTCTCAGTGTAGGTTTTCAGAATCTAGTCTTGCTGTGCATTTTATTATACTTAGTGCTACAGGAGCAGATCAGTGCATGTCCCACGTACTTTCTTGTTCACCTTTGATTTTTTTTTTTAATCAAGAAACATTCAATGTAACAATGTTGCATAAAGTAATTTTTGCAGGTAAATTAAATATGCAAATATTGTTTTAAAATCCAGCCAACTTAAAGTGGGGAAATGATGTGAAGACTGTGACTTTGCTTTGAAACTGAATATGCATGTATACCTGTAATGGTTTTGTAGCCATTCTGTTAATTATTTCTAATTACCGTTTTCATTATAGTTGAACATGAGCCATAAATATATTTGTGTCTAGGTACAGACAGTAATACATTCAAAAATATTTTAATTTTTGTTAATTTAAGTTTTTAAAACAATTCTCCTATATTATTTTCTCTTGTCTTTCTGGCAGAAAACTGATACGGCTTGAAAGCAGCTTGAAGTTAGTCCAGTGCTCAAAAAAAATTATAGAATAAATACACAAATAAAATTCCCAGTGATATCAGCACAGTACCTGATACCAGCACAGTAATGATTTTTAGGGGCGTGGCATATTTCATTTGCTGAATATCTAGCAAGTCTGTACTGACAGATGTACTTGCTGCAAGTATGAGATACTTTTGAGGCTATTCACTCGCTATACAAATAGTGTCTTTAAACCATGCTACCTATCAGCAACTGTTAGTGAATAGTTGGCTCTAATGGAAACTAAGTTAAAATTACATCCTTGTAATAGGAAGAAATTTAAAGAGATTTTATCTGCTCTTATGATGCACGTTTCCAGGTAATTCACAAAGACTACATTTTGTTCCCCAGTTTGATGTATTAGTCAGTGATATTTTTTCTTCCTGTCTTCTTTCTGGAAGGTGGTCTTGGAATGCACATTAAAGAAGGACCTCGTTTACAACAAAGTTACTCCTACTTTTTACCACTGGAAGATTGATGACAAAAAGTTTGGCCTCACATTTCAGAGTCCTGCTGATGCAAGAGCATTTGACAGAGGTATTCGGAGAGCAGTAGAGGATATTTCTCAAGGTACGTATTTCAGGTGAAGAGGTTGGCGGGGCAGGGTGGGCAGATGTTGAGTGTTTAGTAAAGGGGATAAGTCAAAGCACTTTGTGTAACATTAATGCTGACAGTATTTAAGGACATGGATTGATCTATAGCATATAGAGATTTTAACAGTTTTTAAATAGTACTTCTGGCATTTCTAAAGTGCCATTCTTCCAAGTGTCTTAAATAGTTTCACAGACACTAATAAGGTAATTCCCTGAAACATCCCTACATAATAAAGCATTGACTCTTCTTTTTTAGAGATGAAGGAATGGAAGAAGCTAGAATGTTATAGTGTCTTACTTGGATCTTCTTCTCAGAAACTTGTTACAACTTCTGTGTTCTTAGAGGATAAGCTATGAAGTTGAATTATTTGAGACCCGTTGAGTTCTCTTTTTTTATCTGCACGTACTTTCAGCTTTATATGTTTGCTAGCAGCTGACAGAGTAGTTCTGAGGACAGAGTTATATGGGACGCTAGAAGAATTTACTCTAATAGTGATATGGCTAACTGGTTCCAGAGCTTCACTCACCTCAGGGAAACTAGTGAGCAAACTGAAGCAGATCATGAAGCCTCGATTCTGAGCTGAAAATATGATAAATACGTTGCTGGATGGGGAGAGGGATGGAAGGAAGAAAACAGGTGTCTGTTGAATGGAAAGAATATCTCTTTCAGGCTTGTAAAAAAGTAACTCAAAGGGAGAAATTTAAACAAAATATTCTGTGCTGTGATGTGCTGTAAATTTGGTGATTTAATGTGTTCTATCATACTAGCAAAGAGAGAAACATGTTTCTGAAGGGAATGCTTTTTGACATACTAGAATGACTTCTTTTGAATTGTGCTGATATCATCCATATCCCTGCAACAAAAATAATTAGAAAACATATGACTCCTTTTCTTTCTTGGGGTCTCGCAGTTCCAATTGCTGCTGATTTACAGCAAAATATATCGCAGTGTGCATTCATGCCAACCAAATTTATCTGACTTTAACTTTCCAAACACTGCATTAACAAGGATATACCCACTTGCTTCTGACTTCTGATGGCACTTTGCAAATGCATTTACAAGAAAGGTGTGAACAAAAGAGAAGAGTGTGGCTATAAAATACAGAATGTAGAAATGAATTATACTTATTAAAAACAACATGAAATACAGTGATCTACTGGTTAATAAAGTAAACAAGCATATTTATATCTTCAAAGCTGAATATGGAAGGATGGTGTGGACTGCTGGAAACAGTAAATAAAAAGTAAAAATAACCTTGTCTATTTTGTTTTTACTTTTTTCTGTAGGTTATCCACCCTCCCAAAATGATGTTGAAGTGGCAGAAGACTGCTTTCAAGTGAGTATTTAAATTTTTAAATTAATTGTGCAGTTATTTCTTGAAGAGATTTATTGAAGAATTTTTGTTTTCATCAGCGAGAATAAGCAAAATAAGAGTAGTAGCAAAATTCACTTTAATGAAGGAAGTTCCAGAACAGTTATTTAGAAGACTTTCAGTATTGTCTGTCCTAAACTGAGTAGTCAATATTTAATCAACAGGATGATTAACCATCCTCAGTTTAATTTTTAAGTTTACAATGTTTGTTGTAAGTTATGTGTCCTCTTTGAACTCATGGGAACATGAAGTATCCATTGGGGGGAAAAAAATAGAAGGGGCAGGAATATTACTCTTTTACATGCACATCCTATTTGTTTTTCTAGATTTCATTCTGCAGTGACAGACACTTCTAACATTGTATGGTTAGAGTTGAAAAGATGCTGAGAGAACCTTTAAAAGAGTCTAGTCCAAACAAGAGTGGAAGTTTAGATAATTTTTAAGAAAACACACTGAAGGTACAGCAGCCACTTATTAAGATTCAAATTTGCGTTGATCCTTATTTGCACCATTCAATTTCTATAGGTCATAATGGTGAGAGCTAAAAACTTAAAAACTTAGCTTCTACTGTGCTTCAGAGTTACAATGCTATGCTTTACACAAATACCATATCAAGTACTCTGACACTAATGTGTAGCAGTGCCTGGTAATATCCAAGAATCTGTGTAATTAAAAAGCCAATATAAACAATTATTAAGGATACGTATATACAGTAAATAGCTGTAATATAACTGTGTAAAAACCTATTTATATCTATGTGTGCTTGTCATCTCTTCTTTCTGTTTATAGTTTCAGGGGAAGTCATGTCTTTATTTACACATATGTTCAGTTTGCAGAGTGCAGATATTTAAATTAATATGAAGCTGATACAGAAACAAGTTGACTCAGGGGTCTTAGTGACTATTCAGAGAACTGATGGTATTCTTAAGTGGTTTCTTGATGGAGTGAGTTTTGTCGTTTATGCAGTGTTAAATTCTTTATCAGTGTAGATAGATACAGTGTAGAACCTCTGCAACACAAAATCAAGAAAATTAGCAGCTTACTTTGACGATATGGGTAAGAATCAAATTACGATAGGAGACTGAGAGTCAAGTATTTAGAAAGGATACTGCAATGCAGTGGCAATGCAGAAGAGTCTCCTGATTTCTTTCCGTTTCATGGTATTAAAAAATGTGTCTCTGTGTAAGCGTTGGCTGTGCAACCACCTGTTGTTCTTTATTTGCAGTGCTTTATTTTAAGGCACTTAACAGTAAAATAGCTATAAATATTAGATATACTGGATTTAAAATAGGAATAGGATTTAAAATAGGAATGAGATTTTGACAGGGTGGAGGAAATGTGTGCCTAAGTTAATGCAGTCCTTAATCAGCTTTTAAAAGAGTTGTTTAAACACGCTTTGTTGCAAGGATTAATAATTGAGCAATTTCTACAGGCCTAATGTGATTAGAGGAAACTAATTACCTCTTGATGTTGCTGCCTAGTTATTCCATTTCTATATAAGGATGCCAAAAATGAAGCAAATATCTAGGATTCTTTATATCTACAAAGTTTGTATTGGGAAAGTAGAGAAAAGTGTATTTACATCATCTGTTCTGTATAGGTGTAAATATAGATCTATCTAGATTGGTAAATAGATGGTGTGGATTTACTTTGTTTTTTAAAAATAAATACATGTATTTTAAAAATACTCTCTGTATATATAACTAACAGGTGCAAACAATCCTGTTTGGTGCAAGCTGCTGGTCGAATTACCTGTTTCATTACAGACAGGAAAACATATTTCATGAATTCACCACACTACACGTTGCTTAATTGTGGATCCGTACTGTGGGTATATGGCAAGAATTACTTGTTTTCTGGAGGCAAAAAAGCTAGCCAGTCTCTCTTACCATATCTCTGCATACCAAAGTAAAAAGAGTGATACTAAAATTGCCTATTGATAACAGTACCAGAAGGAAGAAAGAAAAAAAAATGCAAGGAGGGCTGAACCCACCCTGGTTTAGCTGTGCTTCATCTAAATCAGGTTTATGTATCAATAACGAAGCCATAATTGCACAGTTCTGAACATCAGTGCAGAAAGGCTACAGCATTTTAGTTACAGGCGCCAGGTCTGGTCATCAAGAGTATCTTGGAAATACCACATTCTCCTCCATATGATTAATTTCTTCCCACTTCCAAGATTGATACTGTTGTTAAGTGGAACTTGGTACCTCAGGGTGTTTTTGAACTTGAAAGACTGCTAGGCCATTTTGTTTTTAAAAAAAATCTTTTGTCTTGAGATAATGTATTCTGAATTTGAAGAGTCGTGTTGTCTTGTCCCCCCTTCTTCCCACCCCACTGTAGTTTAAAAGGCCTAATGAATTTTTTCTCCCTGTTTATTCTGTAAGCTGTTTTCCCAAGTCTCTCATAGTGTTTCTGAGTAAGTTTTGGAGTATATCTATGCAAGGGCATTTTAGACTGTGGGTAGAATGTTAGAGAGCAGGTTTAACACTTCGATATGAGGGCAGTGGCATGTTTGTTTCTTCTATCAGATCAATCTTCCAGAATTGCAATTTGTAACCTCTAAGAAATGAAGTACAACAGATCAAGCAGTGGAGCTCCTCCATTTAATTAAAAATACTAAGTAGTAATAAGTTGCTTCTAAAATAGCAAAATATAAAAAAGAGAAAAGGGTTCTTTTTACACTATATTTTTCATAGCTTGTTTGTTAATGCACTTACATTTTTGTCTATACCCTGTAGTAACTAACATTTGTATTGACATTCTTTGATTACATTTCTTTCTTTTTTAGTTAGTACAGTAGGTAAAGTCCCTAGAATGTCACCAAGGTACATTTGAAAATATTCATTTCAATAGATCTTTGTCAGTTACATCATCTACTGTTAAGGTGTTTTGCCTGTGCTCCTTCTAGTCATCTCACACAGCAGGAATCCTGTATTTAGGGCATATTTGAAGTACTAATACAGTATGTAGCTTGTACATAAATTTCATTAACAGTGTTTCTTTTAAAAATGAAGATGATTAGTGCTGAAGAAAGCAAATCATACTACATAAGTTAATTTACTGGCTGGTTATATTTGGTGCTACAGAAAGCAAACAAAATGATCCAAATAAGATCAAAACACACAACCTTCTGGTCTAGTCAGTGGCACAGCTGTTAAACCTCAATGTCTACTTGCAGTAAATATCACATTTTATAGATGTAGCAAACAGAAATAGGGGTTGTCTAAAATGTGCAATTCTTAAATGCAAATCCAAAAATTTAACTTTTACCTTGTGCTTTCTAGGCTAGCATTTTGCTCACTATATTGTATCGTGAGTCACTAGAATTTTTTTTTTTACATTCTTTAAATAAAATCTCACAGAGAAAGCATTCTTACTGAAGATCAAATTACTGATTTTTAAGAAGACACAGCATTTCATTAGATGCTCTGTTGTTAACAAATAATGTTAAAATATTGGTATTAACAATACCATCACTTACAGGTGTTCATACTTGCTTGTAAAGGTTGCTTAAATCATTACAATTACTATTAGTTGTTTAATGAACATATTATATGCGAATTATTTATATCATTAAATAAGCCTTAGTGTTACTGGATTAATTTCACATAGAAATACAGAAATTAGTGAATGAAGAGCTATCCGACTTTCTGTAATGTTTGTAAATGGATCCTGAGAATGTGTATATATAGTTATATGGAGTTATATACTGGGAATTTGTTTTGGTAGGAAGTTTGGATTCTTTTGTATGAAAACAGGTATTTTGAATGCAGAAGGCAAGGTGCTTGTTTAAGTCACTTTGATTGTTTGTTCGAAGATTGGCCCAGATTCTTTTCCTCTACCAAATATAAACTACTTGCTCTAAAATTAATCTGGCTTAACTAAAAAAGTGTAAAAATCAGAAGGTTTTTTTTCCTTAGAAGTAAATCTAACTAAATGAAATCTAGAGCTCATGCATTTAAAAGTATTTTATGTGGGGTTTGGATACTGAGATGCGTAAGTCTTGCTTTTGAAAACTGAAAAATAGAGCAGTTGAGTCTTAACTTCTTTCAGGTTTGTTGATTCAGCCACACTGGTGTTATTTATAGGCAACCAACACATTTTAACTGTTTTGAAGTAATAAGAAATGGAGCGCTTATGCTTTTGAGTTTCTTACTAATGGCAGAAAAAGACTGTAGACTGATAAAATTATAAGCAGGAAAAAAAAAAGTGTGGCTTATTCTTTCAGAAATAGGTACATAGGGGTTTTTGGTCAATATGAAGGCGAAAAAGCCTGCAACATGTCCCTGTTTGTAAATGCACTATTTAGTGACCATTCAATTTATTTTGTCTGTAACAAAAGGTTTGCAGAAGTTTTATTTTAAGAAAATAACTTGGCATTGTGACTTATAAGGAAATATGAAATAATTCACTTTTGACGCTACTGGTTTTATGGAGAAGAAAATACTGCATGATAAAACACTAGATTAGCAATATTTAGTGCACTTAATACATTGGCTAGGTGTAGTTCCTAGAACTGAAATTAATACTAATTTAAATTATCCATTTACAATAAATCTAATAATGTATTGTACTAAAATTATTTGAGTTTATTAAGCTTTTTTGTGGAGTAGTATTTTAAAAAGAGGAGAAAATATTATTTTTTCCCTCACCAGTATCCCTAACAGCTTCTTTACATCTCCCTCTCTCTCTTACTTCCTCAGAGTTATGCTTTATGTTTTAATCTCTTAGTTCCTTCCTTGGAATCCCTAAAAACCTCTTAATATGCTTTATGTACTCAGGTACAGACTTGGGAGAAAGAGGCTTGTCAAATGCCTTAGTTTTTACTTTAAACTGTACAAAACATTCAGAGTAATCTAGGTAATATTTCAGTCCATGTCAGAAATACATACCTGATTATAATAGATGTTCTATGCCAAATATGAAAATAGTTGCTCCATCAGTCTTAGAAGTAGCTAAAGCAGAAGGAAGTTACTCAAATGTTTTTGAAACCTGTATTTTTATTCACAATTTTTAAATTAAGGAAAAAAACATTTAAATGCTTCTTGCGTTGGTCAGCATCAAACAGCAGATTTCTGGGCCTCATGGGAAGTAAATACAAGAACTGGGATGCCAACGGAAATGTGGTCTCTCATCCATCCTTCTGTGTAATTATTAAACTTACTTAGAGCAGAACATTTTTAACAATGTTTGCAGAACAATGTTGAATTCTCTCCCAGACTTAACTCTGGCAAACTTGGAAAAGTAAGGAGAGAAAATTTGAAGAAGAGAAGCTCAGTCTGGTTTTCATTTTCTCTACAGCTGTCATCTGGCTTTGAATTCTGCTGGAGAGCTACAGCTGGAGTCATTTTATTGCTTTACCCAGCATCCTTCTGCCTCCGCGCACAGAAATGTTTTAGTAGTCTTGGAAAAAAATTCAGAGTATCTCTTAGCAACCATAGGACAGTAATTATTATACCAGCAGCTGGGAGCAAACCAGATTTCCGTTGTGCATTAAAAACTGGCGTAGGTTACTTTACAGATGATACTGAATAACCTATGCCAGTACTGTACTTTACAGGCTGTGGTTAAAGGATATTGAATGTGGGCGGTGTAATTGCTTTGAACAGTAGAAAAGGGGAATGTGTGCATCTGTGTTTGTGTGTAATATTCTGTATATTTAATATACCAGTCTTAGTTCTTGTGGAAAACTTCACGTTTGCTTTTTACTTAAATGCATTTTCAGTACAACAACATTTTTGTTTCTAGGGCCTCTGCCTTCAGGTTGTCTGTGTTTCCATTATAAAGGTGGGGTTTCAGGTGTTTATGACCTTGTCATAAAAAAATCACATTGGAGCATGAAGTGTCATCCAAAGAAAGCCTTTTTGATACTAATAAATGTGGTTTGGCTGTATCTAAACAATCAGCCTAATTAAAACTGCAGAGTTCAGGATATCCATCTGGCATTTCTGTAGTTCTTCATAGTCGATATTTATAGGCTAAATAAGGTAATAACTGACCTGATCACTTTCCATTTTTCATAAATACTAGAAGTTAGGCTATCTGTCTGCTTACCTGTCGTGTCTAGGTTGGTAGACTGAACGTTGTACTTTCCAAACGGCTGTCTCATGAATTCTTGCCTTGTAAAGGTCAGGTGCCTTCCTCTGCCACCCCCAGATTTGTCCTTGAAGTCAATTAGCTTGAATTGTGGTGTCTGTGTTGGAATTTTATAAAAGCATTCCTTTATAATTGCTGCATATAGGGCACAAAGGCTTGCTTTAAGATTAAGGTTTGTATTTCATACATCAGTGTCTGGCACTGCTAGTTAGCGCTGTAATAGATGATCAGTGCCTGTACCCTTTATTAGATGGAGCCCTTCTTGACTGCCAAGGGGAGCGTGTGTGTCTGTGTGAGCATGTGCATGCATCCTTTCCACTCTATAGTGTAGGTAGTTTATTCCTGAAGAAAAAAGTTTGAATCACCTGCAGGGACAGGAAATAATGCAGACTGCTGCAGATCTCACCCAGGCATAAAGACTGGCTTGTGGGTAGTACGTGTTTTTTCCCTGGGAAGGAAGGAGTAGTTTTTGCAGCTCTCATCCTTCTCCCTAGACCACTCAAATTTATAATAGCTGGGGGGGGGTTAGAGGGTTAGGTAGTGCTTATCACTGTGGTTTCTGTAAAATGGCTTCTAGCTGTTGAGTGTTCCTAGCTTAAATTGTTTCTGCTTGTAAGCATTTATAACATTGCTCAAACCAAAAATAGTTGTAGGCATTTCTTCCTCATTTTGAATGCAGCTCTCCTGTGGTTTGAACCAGTGTTTCGGAAGCTTTTTATGTCATTGGGCAATGCAGCTGGAGGAGTGCCTCCTGTTAGGAACATGTTTGATGTGGTACTAATATTTTATGCTTTTTGCTCTTAAAATAAGTCTATATCTCTGAAATCTAACTCATGCCAGTCATTTCAGTGTTTCTTTTGTACTCCTTTCCCAACAGCTTTTGACCAGAAAATGTAATTTTGACAACAAGGTGATTGAATAGTGGCATTGTCGTGTTTAAGCATCAAGTAGAAAAAGTACTTCTTTCTGGAGTTTTACCTGTCTTCAAAATTTTTCAATGGAACTTTAATCTGATTGAGCTGTTGTCTTTCATGGGGTGTATGCTCTCTAGTATTACTTGAAGCTGATCATTAATTAATTTTTCCACTCAGAGCACTTCTGAACATCTAAATTTTTAGTGATGTGGTGATTTTCTTTCTCCTGAAGATCAGCTATAGAACAGCTACTTCCACTTTATCTAGATTTCTTAAAACTTTGCACATTAGGCTTTTATGTACATGAAGTGTTAATGTAATCCCAGAATAAGTTCTGTAAGTATTTTGATAAATGAAAACTAATGATTGAGTGTTAGTACTTAACCTGCCAAAACTTCAGGTTTGCCTCTGCCTCAGTAGTTTTCCGCAGTATTTTTATTGTTTCCCCTTTAGTGTTTTCTTGATTCATACAAATCCTTATAACAAAGCTGAAACATCCTCATTGCTGGAAGCTGGATGATGTCAGAATTTTCTCAGTGCTACCAGATGATGACAGCCAGTTACATTTACAACATTTTTCAATGCAAACAAAACATTGTATAGTACATTCTTTAAAAACCCAGTGGGATTTGTATCAATAGGCTCCACTGTATCCTAAGTATATCCCAGTCACTTAAGCTTAAAGAAGAACTGTTTGTTTTTCTGTTCTTTTCAGAAATTGGATCATCTCACAAGCCAACATTCTACCCAAACATACTTCCTCTTCCTCATTCTGAGTGGCACAAGTCCTGCAGATATCTCATTATATGTTGCCACATGGTCCCATTTTTGTATCAAATTGCCTGATATAACCTTAATTTCGAAAAGACAGTCACTAGTTGTTTAATACAAACTTGCTGTAATTAGATATTTTAATTGAGCCAGTATATGTTAAAACTGACTTTCTGTTCCTTTCCAGCTGATCTTGCTTGTAATTTATTAAAAGGTCAGACTAGTTTTTGCCTTATTAGTCTCAGATTTTTTTCCTCCAAGTGCATATTTATAAATACTGGCAGCCTTGTGGGTAGTTAGAGAAAGCATAATCTCAGAGACTGAGCTAATCTCTCCTTCCTTAAAGAAGTTCCTCAGTCTGATCTGGCAACTGAGTTACAAAAGCATGTATCTGTAATGGCCAACTTACGTACACTCTGCAGAGAAAGGACTCTTATTTTCCAAGGCTGACTCGTGGTAAAGAAAATACTTGCCTACTTATGAATACTTTTAAAATGTGTATTTAGAAATACTCGTGTTTATAGATACCTCTAACAAGTTATGTGGAATATTAATGCATTTATGTATGATCTTGGTGGTTTTGGTGTGGGTTTTATATAAATGCAAAATAATTTCAAGGGAGTTCTTATGTATTCTAGACTACTCAAGAAAATACATCAGGTTCATTAATGAAAGATCACCTTTTCCAACACGAAACTGTAGTAACCAGTGAACCTTACAACAGTGCAAATTTAAGGCCTTCGGCATTTGAGGATTTCAACACCAGGAGAGCCTGTTTTCCTAGCCAGCCTAACCAGGTAAGACTACCAACAAAAGAAGGGGTTGTTACTTTGCTTGTTCCATTAATGGCACAGTATATAGTTTCTGATAAGAAAGCACTTCATTCTAAGCCTCTGTATCTAGTATTATACACTTCTTGAAAATGATCAATATAAGCTTTGCAGCTGAAATATTACAGCATTATTATGGCAGAGGTAAAGTTTTGTGAAGGTATTTACCTATTTACCTGTAGTGCAGCAAACTACATGAATAAATCTTTCACTTTCTTTGAAGTCAGATTTCTGTTTTACAGACATATATCTGCAACCTTGAAAAGCTGTTTAAATTTGTTCAGAAAATGTTAATTGGCCATGAGCTCAATCTGGGTTACATGTATAATAATATTGTTTTGATTACAAATATTGAAAAGTACCTTTAAAATACTTTGTATCTTGGGTGCATTACACTTTTGCTAAAAATATTTTTAGTGAAATGCTTTCTAACTGCCTATTTAAACTAAAATGTTCCATTTTGGTAACGAAAGAAAAACAGTATACCAGCTATGCATGAAAAGTATTGAGCTATTGGTAAACAGATTCTAAAACAGAAGAAAAAAAAAGCACTAATGTGGGTTTACACTAGGAAGGCTGATGTACAGACACTTTTTTTAAAAGAGGTCATATTTATACCACATTAGATTGAAAAGGCAATATTACAGCTTTTACTTTAATAATACATGTTTTGCTTTTTTCTAAGCCTCAAAGAGCTGACAGTTTTTGTAGATTGTAGAAGTCTACTTAATAGTGAGTTGGATAATAATTAATTTGAGGTTCTTATGCCTAGAAGCAAACACATGGGAGGCTTTTTACAGGAAGCTTAATAACAGAAGTCAAAACAGAATGCAAGTAGTATGAACACTTCATCAGAAAACATTTCTGCTCCTTGAAATAAAGCTTTTTAATACCCTTAGTCATTCTTGGAAGGAAAGATAGGATTGTATTTGTCTTGTATCAGCTGCCTTGTAACTGCTTCACTAGGCAAAAGAAGCAAACTGTGGTCTGGAGAACTGACTAATGAACAAGAGATTATGAACTTCTGATTTCTGATCATTGATCAAGCTCCAGTTGTCTCTTTGTATAAATCAACTCATTTTTTTTTTGCTCTGTTCATTAAGAGGTACATATTCTTCCCTCTTCCCATTTACTTGCAAAGAGAATTAAAACACTTCTTAGAATAGGGTAGGTAGGTGATTAGGTTATTGCAGCTAACACTTAACATCTGCAGTCGCCAGTGATGTGTGTGCTGTTAGTCTTCACGGAGTTGTAAAGAAAAGTGCAGTAGCCAAAAATACTTGTATGTTTTAAGGTCACATATGGAATTGGCTACTGAGAAAATCATAATTTAAACTGTGGCCTATTGGGTACTGCCTACCTGATAGAAATTAAATATGAATGCCTTTGAAACGACAGTGCTACAATTCACTTCTTGTAAACTGAAATTATGGGAGATTCTATGGAAATTGAAGTAGATACTCTTTAAAATATTTTTCTCATGTTGTAGCACCACCTGCATCCAACACTCCGTGCTTTTTGCATGGTCCTGTGGTGCACACGTTTAGAACATTGGCAAGTCAACAAAATCTTACATTCAATAAGTGCACACACTGCACTGTATCCGCTGAACTCCCTGCATGTGACCATGTGGCACAGCAGATCTTGAGGTAAATACCTATTTTGTTCCAATAATGTATAAATAAGTTTGAACACTCTTACTGTGCTCATAAGTTGAATAGCTCAAGAAGTACATACTCAAGAAGTGATTAATTACAGTTCAGATCTTTACCTGTAATACTTTGACTGTTACTAAAAAATATCCATTCTGATATGCTGGTGTTTAACTTAAATTTAGTACTTCGTGATGCTATATTCAGCTGCCCATGTCCTCATACTGTGGAGCTGCAAGCTGAGCAAAGTCAAGTATATCTGAGGAGAGACAGTGAAGGCTATGGTACCAAGCAAGTGTCCACACCCTGTTTAAAGGTGCACCGCTTCAAGTAACAGTTTTAAGCTGAAAGAGGGTAGATTTAGGTATTATATTAGTAAGAAATTCTTTACTGTGAGAGTGGTGAGACACTGGCACAGGTTGCCCAGGGCAGTTGTGGATGTCTCCTCTGGCAGTGTTCAGGGCCAGGCTGGATGGGGCTTTGAGCAACCTGGTCTAATGGGAGATGTCCCTGCCCATGGCAGGCAGGTTGGAACTAGATGATCTTTAAGGTCCCTTCCAACTCAGATCATTCTATGATTCTAAGTAAGGTGTAATACTAGTGAGTTCAGACATGTCAACCAAAATTTTTGCCTAATTTCCAGTTGGCTAATTATATTCATAGTGAGATTCTCTGTGGAATTTGAGTTTGCTGTAATACTCTTCCACCCTTTCTCGTTCAGCTGTTACACAGAGATTGCACCTGTACTGGATTACAGTTCTGAATGGCTAGAGGACTATATGCATTATTCTCATCTAATTTTGCTAGTATTTGTGCCTAACTAAATCTGGATTATATATTGTTCTTAAGGTTTCATGTACCTTATGCTTTCATATAGGTTCCATGAAACACCCAGTATGTAAGCACTTCCTAAATAAAGCTTTTCCAACATTTCTTCTGTGTGCTTGTTTTTCAGCATTTCCCACTTGATTTCTTAAAAAATTATTTCTTAATATCAGTTGTGTAAAAAACGTAATGTTGCCTTGTTTGTAATATGTGAGATCTTAAGCATTTTAGTAGGTTTTTGACTGGAAACTTGAAAAAACAAGAGGTCTGTGTATGTGGTGTGTTCTGCTCAAACAAGTTAAAAAGCCTTCAAAGACTGAGGGGAGGTCAAATTTTACAGTTATTAGTATTTGTAGTGATCTTTAATGACTATTAGCTGTCTGGGGAATGGAAGGTTGAGGGTGGGTTTTTTGGTTTGAGGTTTTGGGTGTTTTTTTTCTTTTAAACAATAGATTTTATTTAATGTCTTGAGCACATGTAATACTCTGTGTGGACGGTGGGATAAGGATTCTTTATGACTGTAACATACAGAAGTGTAATGACATTTCTGATGCTTTTGCCTTTAAATAAATTTCTGCTGTTAGCTGTTCAAAAAAAGCCAATTAGCCATATCTAGTTATTGATGCTGAAACAATAGGCTCTTTCTCTTGTTCGAAAACAGAATAGAGTTCAGAAGCATTCTGCTTTTGTAAGCAAAGGAGAGGCCTAACTGCTTGTGTTGGAGCCTGGGGAAGTATGGAAGAGCAGTGATGTTAGCTGAATGGGCTATAACATTTCTTCACCCTATATCTTTGAGGGCTTGTGGAAGTCCAGCTACGTGGCTTGGAGCCAAGAAAAAAAAAATTACTCCTGTTAGCATACTTCAGTTAAACCTCCCAGGGCAAAGCAGGTCTAATTACAATTCTGGACTTAAAATATATCACACAAGGATTATCAAGCAGGGGAGTGATGGTTAGAGCAGGCTACATATATTCTTACATAATAAGAAGCTGGCATATTTTTAGAAGCTATTCCTTCCTCTTTCCCAGCTGCCTTCCCTCTTCCCTCCTCTGCCTCCTACCCCAACACCAGGGCACGCAGACTTCAGTGTAGTAGGAACATAGGCACTTGCAAAGTGAAATAAAAGTGTGTTAACTTAAAACATCATCTTCAGTAGTTTGTTGTTGCACACTGCAACAGATTAAGAACATGCAGTTCTAGACTATGGAATGGTGACACATTAATTCTCATTCATTTGATCGGTACTAATAAGGTAAACACTCTAAAAACAATGATACTGATGCCAAAGCTGTATACCCATGATTCTGGAAGAATTTGTGAGGCTAATGGGTTAGAGAGTGATTATTTGTATTTTTTTTTCAGTATTTTTTGAGGTAGTTTGCAGGCTGTGCACTTGACAGAAGAAAAAGGCAGAATTTGACTTGAAGCTTGCTTACATTCTGGCTCCAATTATAATAGCCTTACAGTGTAGGGAAATGATTGCCTGTCTGTGAATCAAGAATACTGGGACATACTGAGACTTGCTTTTTTGCTGCACTATCTGCCGTTTTCGAGAGTTCCTTCCATACACGTGTTAAATTTTTATCCTGTCATTATTTGCACCTTTTCTTGAAAATCACTTGTAGTGTGATTTCAGTAACACTTAGTGGCAGTCCAGTATCTTATGCTTCTAAGGTCTAAGGTCTGCAGTATTTAGATTTGGATCATTCAAACTTGTCACCTTCAGCAACTTTTTCATGCCCCCATGCCCTTTCATTGTAAGGCAGAATAAATAAGAACTCTATCTTATCTCTCTGCTGTTTGTTTTGTATGTGTTTAGCATGTTCCTTCTTGCTTGCCTTTTGAGGTAAAAGCTCTTGAATTATGGTCAGTCCATTACAAGTTGAGAATTTAAAAAATACTTCTGTGTTTGTCTGCTGGTGTCTTAAGCTAATTGATCTCAGTACTGTATATTAGCTACAGGAAGATGTATTTAGAAGCCACTGTTAGTGATTGATCATGCTACTGAACATTATTTTTCATGTGGCAAAATCCTTATCTAGAGTACAGCTTTGAGAATAAGTAACCAGTATTCAATACTCTTGGTTGCAAAAGTGTAGGAAATTTGAAAACTTAGAGCAGGAATAAAGGAAAGCTTCTCCTAGGTAACACAAGTAACTCAAAGTGGACTCAGGGACTTAATCCTAAAGCAGTGGATTGTCACTGACACGAAATCAGAAAATTCAGGTAAGGCCTAAGTGATCTGTGGAATTAGTTGCCACTGTAAGATGTTAAAACCTGACTTTTGAGCATAATTCAAAGAAGAGTATCAAGTTTTATGCGATACCAAAATACCCAAAGCTCATCTGAGATACTAAGAAGTCAGGAAAGAATACAAAGTCTCATGGTCCTAATATAATGTAAAAGGCTTATTATTGTGGGGAAGTCTGTAAATTTTACTAGTTACTAGTAAGAAAATTAAGCTGAAATTTTTCTCTTCCAGCAGCAAGGGAAAAAAAATCCTGTTTTTTTTATTTTCCTAATCTAAGATTTACATTGTAGGTGGACATCAGTTTGGGACTTCACTGTAGTAAACTCATCTCGCTTTGCCATTTCAGGTCCCACTGAAGTCTATCAGACATGTTAGTTTTCAGGATGAAGATGAAATTGTTAGAATAAACCCTCGTGACATTTTGATACGTCGTTATGCAGACTACAGGCATCCTGACATGTGGAAGAACGACCTGGAGAGGGATGACGCAGACTCAAATGTATCATTTTCTAAATCAGACAGTAAAAAATCTGACTATTTATTCCCATGTGGGGATGGAACTAAGTTGAATTCCCTGAAAGACTCAAAGAGTTCTGTGGTATTTAAAACTCAGCCTTCCTCATCAAAATTTAAAAACTCAAAAAGAAGAAAAGAGGATGGTGAGCGATCCCGCTGTATATACTGCCAGGAAAGGTTTAATCATGAAGATAATGGCAGAGGAAAATGTCAAGATGCGCCAGATCCTATTAAAAGATGTATCTACCAAGTTAGTTGCATGCTTTGCGCAGAGAGCATGCTGTATCACTGCATGTCAGACTCTGAAGGAGATTTCTCTGATCCTTGCTCGTGTGACACTAGTGATGACAAATTCTGCTTGCGCTGGTTAGCACTGGTGGCACTCTCGTTCATTGCTCCATGTATGTGCTGCTACCTCCCCTTGAGAGCATGCCATCACTGTGGTGAGGTATGTGGGTGCTGTGGAGGAAGGCATAAAGCTGCAGGATGAATCAGTCTTGTGCCAAACAGAGCTGAAAAATCTTTGTTTCCAGGAAGCATCTAACTTGGATTTGTGGAAGCTTTTTGGCAAGCTGAAGGGAATCTTCTTTCATGTAAGAGATGCTTGATGTGGAGGAAGCAACAAGACTTGTCAGACCTTGGCATTTTACAAGTGCTAGCCATGCCTAACTATTTCCTTTGAGTGCGTGGCATTTGTTGCAAGTTGTGAAGGAGATTTTGCAAAGAAAAGCCTATTCTTATTATTGGCTATAAAATGAGTATATAAACTATGATTATACTAAAAGGGATTAACTTTTGCCACTTTGTACATTCATGGTTTAGGTGAGGGGGCTCTTTTAAAAGGATTAAAACTTACCTGAGGGGAAATTTTAACTAAAAGTGCACTAGTGACAGCTGATTTAAGATTAAGAAAAGTTAATACTCGACAAATGAGAAATGAAACTGATTTTAAGTGCAACTAAATCACTTATTAATAGTTTTTTGGAAGCAACTTTATGTATAAATAACAAATGTTTATATTTAACTAAATGTGTAAGGTACGAATTATTACATGTTAAACTTTCCTTCCCTCTGATATAGTAGGTATGGACCATATCTACTGTCACATTCCATGGTAGTATTTTAAATATTTAATTAGTTTAGTCGCATTTTTATTACAAGTGGACAAATTGATATTTTCAGTCCTGTTTCCCTTCAGCTACAGTTTGTGTTGAGTTGTATCCATACATTCTGATAATCTAAAAACCTTTAAAATATTAATTATTCTAGTCTTGAGTGACCAATATTTTTTTGTTAAGCACAGATGTAATTGTCTAAAATGTTCTTGTTAGAACATAACATTTATTTTTATATATAAATTACTTTGGTTTCAACATAATAGCAAAAAGGAAGTTGTTTTTGTTGCTCAACCAGCAAGTTGTTTTCTTTCGGGGTGTCCTCCAAAAACACTTTATTGCATATTGAAATGTTCATTAAGCAAAAGGTACATTAAGGCAGTTGTAACAAATTGTCATCAGTGTTCTTGTTTATCCTTCTGTTAAACTAGGATCCTGTTCAGCTGTTTATCAAGTACTATGATTAAAACAAAAGATTAATAACAAAAGCAAAATTGTTTTCATTATTTTGAACTGCAACTTTTTCTTATTTGAATGAACAAGAACAAAAGTATTGTGTGTTTTGTTCAAAAACAACAACAAAAGACTTAGCTTGAGAAATAAATTACAGCCCCAGCAAAATTGGAGTGAACTTCTTAATTGAGGAAATTTGGAGGGAGGATGGGGGAGGGAGTGAGAGAGGGAGGATGTATGTGTATGTACGGCGGTATATTGTGTATGACACGTTTTATGGCTCTGTACTTCCTAAGTTTTTAACTTTCAGATAAGAATTAACTGATTAACCCATTGAGAAATTTTCAAAACATTACATGCTTTGCTCTGTCATGAAGTAAGAAACATTTACTTCTCATTAAAGATATGCAAAAGACTAAAACCAGTCATAATTCCTTAGCGAAGGTGCCTGTTTGATATCCTGGCTGGAGTGGGACAGACTGTCCTTGGTATACCCTTGTTTTTAAACAAACAAAAAACCTAATTGATTTTAAAAGATGCACATGACTTACTTTTCTCACTTCCTATGCATTTCTTCAGTATATTTTGGGTAATTTTTCATTCTGCATATATCAGTGCCCTTAATTTTCCTTTGTAGCCCAGAATTAAAATGAGCAAATGTATATAACATTATCTGTCTGTAAAATACTTTTTAAAAGAAAACGTTTATATTTATATTACAGCTTGAATTGACCACCTTGTGTACATAGATCATCTCAAAGTATTATTTCACATTGAAAAGAAGACAAATATATTGATAACTGTAAAAGTTACGGAAGAGCTTCTAGTTTTGTATTAAGAGTCGATTGGATTAATTAAGTCCAAGAATATGACATGGTAGCAGCAGTCTTGGTTTTTACCGCTTACATATTTGAAAGCTGCTACTCTGGTGGATTTCCATGCTTCACACATTTTCAGCTAAACTTGGTTGCCTAGAATAGACTGTTAACTTTAAAAACAACTTTGATTAAAAAATAGTAATGTTTTTCTAGTTAATGAGAGGAATTTAATATTTGTAAGAGCTAAGTTCCTAATTCAAGGTGAAGAGGGATACGAACAACCTAAGAAAAGAACTTGCTGGCTGTATAGGAAAATGCTATAGAATCATACTGTGTATATACTTCAGAAAAAAATTAATTTAACAGTTTCCTCTCAGCACTATACAACATAATGAAACTCCTGGTCCTGTACTGTATTCTATATGAAACATATATGCTTTAATATTTTTATTGAATGTATGCATTGATATTTTCACCTTGCATTTAATCACTTTGCTGCTAAGATGTTTTCATCTTTTGCTTTCCTCTTTGAAGACCTGATCCATCTAAAAAGGGTTACTGAACTGATGTTTGTTCACTTTTTCTTCTTGTGCTGGAAGTGGCAGCCTGCATGACTGGTTTGAGAGTGACTAGAGGAACTGCAAAAATACATGGTTACATAAGGGTTGGTTTTAGTAGGATGCACGTGTGTACTTTTTCTCCTGGTGCGAGGGACCTTACCTACTGTTGCAGGTAGGAGATGAGTAGTGGAAGGTGGATGTAGGGCAAATCCATTCCAGAACAGGCTGTTACATCCATGCATCTTTTGTTTTTGACAGCACGTAACATTTATTCTGTCTCTTCTGAAATACTTTCTTAAGCATTTGGGAAAAGAGAAATTTCTCCCCCAATCCTTACTGCTCCCCTCACACTTAACATCAGAACTGTAGTTTGTCAGGCATGTACTAGCAGAGCTTTGTGTTGCTTGAAGAGGAGACCCGAGCCGTGGGAAACCATCATTGAACAAGTCCCTGGCTTGTTGAAAGTCTGAGTTACCGTGAAAATTATTTCTCCTTGAAGTGGGGGAAGAAGTTGTGATAGCAGCGCTCTTGCCCCATCTACTGGGGGAAACAGGTTCAGCTGCATTCAGGCAGAATATTTGGTTACATAGCGATTTCACTGGCTATCGGTGCACTACTTAAGCTACAAAAATATGTTAAGCTTTAGTTATGAATATGCAAAATAGTAATTTGGACTCTTACAGTGATTCTTTATCTCATCATGCTTCTTAAATTTCATTATTAATATTGATTGAAGGTAAAAATGCTTTAACCATGTATTTTGTTAGGTTTAAAATAGTTCTGATGGCCTGTTACACAAGAGCATAAAAATGAGGAATGAAATAAAAATTCTTTTGATTCTGTTACCGGGTTCATAGGAAAGACTTTCTTATTATTTATATTTTTTTTTTCCCTTGAAGTTCATTCCCACAGCGAAGTGATGGAGTTTCGATGTTCATGCAGAGCGAATCTGGCCTTTTGGTTCGTGGTACAAATAAAGTTTTGAGTATGCACAGGTGGGTCTGTACGTGTAATTCAGTAGTTGTGAAGGGTATACATACAGCTGTGTGCAAGATTAAAGCAATATTCTGATGATAATCTACAGTTACTATGGTAACTGTTTAGTAAACAACAGCAAATGATGGTGCAAAACTCAGATGCCTTTTCAGAGCTTATGTGAGGGATGTTCCAAACAGTCTTAGCCAATGCAGTTTCATTTAGTGACACAAAGGTATTTTAAAGAATGTCGTAATTTTGCATGTTGGAATATAACATTCCCATTTCAGATGTGTTCTCTTCAGAATGATCTCTTCATTTGTACCTGGAGGATAATGTTGAACTCCTGTGTAAATAATGCACAGGTTTAAATTAGACTTTAAATCTTTTCAGAGCTTATGGCACAGTATAAAGCCAGTACTATGATACATTCATATTGTTAAAAAGAAGATCAAGGGTGATGGCTGGCAACAACATTTTAACTTTAAAAGGATGCCTTATGGTACTGTTAGTCCAGCAGCTGGGTGGATAAAACTTCCATTTGCTTTGGTGCACTGATAAATACAAGGAGGGGTTGGGGGAAGTTGTTTGGTTTTGGTTTTGTTTTGGTTTATTCCTGAAGAAGCTCTTTCTTAATTGCAAAAGTTATGGTTCATTTAAGAAATCAAAGCATTTGGTGAAGAAGCAGCCTTCATGTTCAGAGCTGCAGTATAAGCTGTACATAGTTTCCTGTCTTTTGCTTGGTGTCATTTGCTTCCCACCCTAATGACCTGAAAGTGCCTCATGTGTATATTGTTTCCATTAATCCTCAACTACTATTTTTTTCTCCTAAATGGTATATAATTTAGTTAACTCATCCCATAGGTGTTTCCTTTATGAATATGAATATAACTTGTTACTTTGAGTATATAATGTAAATATGCCTTTAAGTTTGTAACTGGTTTGTTACATCATATCCTTGTAAGTTGACATAGCAGATAACACCATAAAAGTTGTTTAAATGTTTTTTCCTGTAATTATCTGATTAAAACTCTCTCGAAATGAAACAACTGACATGTTTTTCCATTCTGTGTTGGGATTACTCAGAATAGTGCATATGAAGTTAAATGTTGCAGCTCAAGAACAGAATAAAAAAATTTAAATACAGGTAATTGTTTTGCCATAGTATTCTGCTTAGTGGTTAAACAAAATGTTACATCATTTTATGATTTTGAGACTGGTCAAACAAACGTTGTATTACCTTCAAGCTCCAGCATCTTTCATCATAAAAAACATTTTTAAGAGTTGCTATAATGTTTTACGCAAAAATGTGCCTGTACCAGCTTGCTTTGTATCTACAGTAGTACTTGTCCTTGACATCATGCTATGAAGGTCGAGATTCCTTCATATAAATCATGTTTATTTGAGTTCCCACTCAACCACACCACAAAAATGTGTATCTCTGAATATAATTCTAAGCTTTGTGCAGGTTAAAGATACACACCAGAAAAGGAAGGAAAACTAATCAGTCCACAAAGAAATATGAAGATGAACATGTGAAAATCTGTGAGACTATCATTTGAAAGCTCAGTGGTCAGGGTTTAGGATGGATTATTCTAAATTGACTTGTATTTGCCTCTAGTTTTTGCAAATGTTTACTTATTGGTTACTACCGATAAAGCAATTCTCACTGTTCTTTGGATCAGTTTCTAACTTGAAGAATTCTTACTATTGCCAGGTTTAATCATTATATGGACTGTTGTTACTTGAGCTTTTAAGTGATGATTTGAAAATGCAGCTCTACCAGAGAAAGGAAACAGGGAAATGAATTGACTAACAAGGTGAGGTGTTAACAAACAATATCATAGGACCATGTAAAGACCATGTACAAGAAGGTGACTCGGCATTAAATATAGTTTCATAAAAATTAAAAACCTATGGTTAGATCTTGGACAAATCCACCTTAAAGTCATGGATAATGCACAATCTTCTGGTTTTGAACAAGAAA
The DNA here is from genome assembly GCA_013398125.1 of Aegotheles bennettii. Classification (NCBI taxonomy): domain Eukaryota; kingdom Metazoa; phylum Chordata; class Aves; order Caprimulgiformes; family Aegothelidae; genus Aegotheles; species Aegotheles bennettii. The sequence goes on along the minus strand of VZRW01012324.1, from coordinate 69,758 downwards.
AAAAGGGTAGGTATGGGGCTTTTGGGTTTTTTCTTTTTTTTTTTCTTTGACAGGTAAGTCAAACTCGATCGCTGGTTTTACAAATTAAATCAAAAACTGAAGTTAATCCACAGACTATAGTAGTGGCCAGTTTCTAAAGAGAGTTCATAAAAATACCCCAATTAGTCCTTGCCATACAGCAATTAATACTCAGTATTTTGTACCAGCTTTTCTTGAACCATTTGACTTACTGTCATGGATCGCTATGGACTTCTGTACAAGAACGGAAAGCCTTTGGTCTATAGGGTTGTATCATCATTTCCATCATTTGGGAACACTGAGCTACGTAATGTAATTTGATAGCTTGGAAACAGACATAACAAGTAAATGGATGAGAATAGAAAGTAATCCCACATTTCATGCCATTAACTTGAGGTTGTGGAGTGTGTGCATGTACGCACAGTGGGATCTAACTAAATTATGCTTTGAGTACTGCATAATGTGAACAACTAGCAATATTTGCTTTCATCTAGAAGGAGAAGAAAGAAACAGAGAAGTCAGTTCTTCAAGAAGCTTGTAGCTCTAAATATCCATGCCCTGACTTTAGAAATTTGGGAATATTTGAGACGATAATGACCTTCGCTGACAGAATAAGCCTCTCAGATGAATTATGATTTCAGCTAAGTGGTGATTTGGCAGACTCCAGGCACATCTCAGTGCCCACCAAGTTAGATCTAATGTGTTTTAAACATTGTATGGTTATTTATGTCCATTTTAAGTAATGCACAGGAACAATTATTTTATGTTTGGCATCTACTGCTTTTTTGTTGTTGTTTGTTGTTTGGGGTTTTGTTGGGGTTTTTAATCCACCAGCAAAAAACTTCCGCATTCTGATTTTGAGTAATATCTATTGGGGTAAGGTAAGCTGACCAAAAAAGCTTGGTGTTTGGAAGGAGGATGGGTTGAAAGGAAAGAAAAAAACATGACCAGGAAACCTTTTCTTAGTTCCTACCCAGGCTTACATGGTAGATAATGAAATAACTCCTAAATGAAAGATGTTGCAGTATGACCTGCTGTCTGAAAATGGAGACTTTATAGAAAGACACATTTATCTGCTTTCTATGATAATGAGTAACCTTGCTAAGAGAGTTCGGATTTCACCGTGAAGGACTATGTGCAGATGTTAATGAGCTTGCTAGCAATGGAAGATACTGGGGGTTTTGTGATGGTAGAACCGTATTCACTGGGATCAACAATAAATATTTGAAAGAGAAAGAATTATATTTTTAAACACAGCTCCAGTATTGATCAATCAAGTCTGTTTCTCCAGTCAATGCTACAATTAGCTGTAAGAAAGCCCATTAAGATGATTAAACTTCCTGTTGCATGCAAAACTGGCCTTGAATTATGGTCTGATCTCCCCTATTCCAACCTGACAAGCCATTCCTGTATGAGCTCTCTCCTTCCACTTACTACATTTGTAGAAAATAAATCCATTTACACGTATTAAAAAGCACTTATCCCCCCGGTGTAGGTAACTTGCCATTTTATATCCCATGTAAACAGCAAGTAGTGTAGTGAACTATTTCTTTCAAACTGAGGATATGAGACTATTCTCATTGTTTCTGAAGTAAAAGGTGGGTGTGAAAACTATGCTGCTGTCAGCAACTATCCATGTCCCTTTGCCAGAGCTGACTGACCCTTAATACCTGCCAATGTGACTAGGTGCTTTTCTGTTGCTGCTTTATATTGCCTATGAGGGAAGTATTACAGTGACTTGATCTTTCCTATGTTTTTTCCGTTCCTCATTCCTTTTTCCTTTTGCATTGTCTGAAGTCTCATTTAGCTTTCTGTGCCAGCATATAGAATTGTTACAGGCTGTGTCTGCATCTGATGCCTATCGCTGCCGATTACTCAATGCCCATTATAAATAGTATTTAAAAGTTGTATTGCAAGGGCAAAATGCTACATCTCTCTTGTATATGGTAATGCTGAGAATTTTTCTCTGTTAGGTGGGCATCCAGCTCTGTTATGTGGGCTGACCAATCCTAAGAATTGGTTTCTGAGTCTGATATGGTTTTGCCTAAATTTTCATTGGTCTCTTGCCTATTTGCATGTAACTGTCTATAAGATAGGTAATTGGATGAACTCGCCAGTATGTTATTGAGCAACAGTTTCCAGGGGGTGGGGGGAAACCAAACCCTGAAGCTCTAAACTATTTTTGATTTGCTGTTTTACTCTAACAATCCCATCAGTAATGCAGTTAACTAATTTTTACAGTTGTGGAACTATGTTGAAGCCAACATGGTGGAACAAATTGTTTGGGAGGGTTGTCACTGCTGGCCTTCCACACAGTACTAGAAATGCTGTTGACTCACCAGCTGTGCAGGATTCACTGTTCTTGTTTTCCATGATGTTACTGCCATGTGATAAAAATGCTGCTTATGAAGGAGAGAGCTCTTTTTCTTTCGGGGCTACTTCTGTGGTGATAATGATGAAATGACTATTCCTTCTTTTGTGTGCTTGGTGGTATTCAGTGAGTTCTTAAAAGCCTGAAAATAGGTGACGATGGGAGAATGGTGATCTCCAAGCTGAAGAGGTATAGTATGAGACAGAGGTTAGATTTTGTGCATGTGGAATAACGGGAATGAAGAGGGAGAGCAGAGGAAGAGGAGCATCATCTGGGCTCTGTTCACAAAATTAACTTCTTCAGGATGAGTTGACAAGTGATACAGTATTCACAAGTGATTTCAAACTTTCTGAATACAGCTATGCAGCTTCTGACTTCCCCAGGCCTTTGAGTCTCATTGTGTACCTGAATAAATATGTAAAGTCTGTCACAGTCAAGGTCCTGGCTCTTCCATAATAGGCACTGTCCCTGAAATCCACCAAGTCATAGTACAGAACACTTTGTAAACAGTGCTTGTCTGAGATTTTCACAGATGAATACCTAATTGATTGATATTGAAGGTCCACTGCTCTCCAGACATTTCAATTAACACCCTGTTCTAAAGTAGTGGTGGTATTCAGGCTTCTGAATAATTTTAGCTTGTGGCAGACTTGCATAGACATCTCTGTGTTAGTAAAATAAACTTGTATTTCTAAAGTCGTGGTTGTGAAGGAGTATCCAGAAGGCTTCAGTGCATTTGGAGCTGGTTGCCCAGAGAGCTGGACGAATCTTCATCCTTGGAGACAGTCAGAACTCATCTAGGCGTGTCCCTGAGTAACCTGCTCAAACTGACCCTGCTTGGAGCAGGTAGGGTTGGACTGGGTGATCTCCAGAAGTCACTTACAGCATTAGCAATTCTGTGGCTTGTTTTTCAAGAAAACGAAGATTTTGGAGAAGCAAGAGACCAGTCTCAGAAAAGTGATGTGATTTTGTACCTGTTAAATCTGGTGTCTGATTTGGAGACAAATCCTACCGTTAATGGTTGAATATTTCACATGTCATAGAAGAATTGTCATTTTAGTCATGTCATCATTGTACCTCAATATTTTTCACTGACAGAATTATTAAAATATGAATATATTTCATGAACAAAGGCTTCAATATAAGTAATAGGTATTAGCATAGTATTGAGGTGAGGGGGAAAGCTATTCCAACTGTTAGTAAGCTTAAAAATATGCACAGGTGTTTGTATAAGTACTGAACAGCTGCTCCACATGCTCTTGGCACAGAAAATGTTTTCCCAGAGTTGCTAACTCACTTTAAGGTAGTTGAGTTAAAAAAATAAAAAGAAAAATCAGGCTCTCCAAACCTTTTCCAGATTGCCAGTCTAGCTTAAAAGCACGTCTCAAACCTGGCTGGAACGTGAGGCAAGTTTCCTGAGCGAAGCCAGGCAAAAATGCCTGAGCACAGTGTACTCAGAAGGCACGTGCACATGCTCGGACAGAAGCATCAGCATCAGGGTGAGACTGGGCACGGGCATCCTAAGGCAGGCAGAGCTAGCAGCTAGTAATGACTGTGTCGCTGGGGCCTTTTATCTGTCACAAAATTTATACTGTGCTCAGTAGCCAGAGCCAAAGGATGGGTGGGGAGTTGAGAAGATTGAGTCATTCCCCTTCATGCCTCTCCTAAAAAAATCAAAGTAATGTTACTGCACACACCATTTTTAGACAGACATTTGTTTCAACTAGAATAGATTTTAACTATGTAATTGCCAGTTGACATTTTTTGTCTTTCTTCTGTCTTACAAAGTTTAGAATAATGAAATACTCTAAAAACCTTGCTCCGTTTGTGTTTCTAGAAAATTTGAAAGTACCTGAACTGCATCATTTGCTTGTCAGGTATCTTGTTGTCTATGGATGCCTGCTAGCTTACCTCCAGCCAGTTCTGAAGTGCTAACTCTGGCTCATCAGCTTACTCAGTAACATGCTGATCATGACTCAAGTCCTTCCTGCACTATCCTTGATGACTTCATGCTCTCTGTAGCTTTTCTATCCATTGATCTACCAGTCTTTCCAAAAAATGCTTAATTATTTCTTGAAGTATCTCTTCCCTTTAGATTTGTCACCTCTTTGCTTTCCTCTCTGTCCTCATTTGTTCAGCCTGATACCTCAGAGTTGGCTCAAACGTTCATGAGTGTGGTGGCAGTTCTGACCACAGACAGTATTGACATCCTATATTTATTAATTGCAGATCTCATTTCTTGGTAAATACTGCCTTGAGGCCTTACAGTAGTGTAAGTAAAGTAGAAGGGCTTTGCCCCAAGATCAGCAAAAAAACCCATAAAGCAACTCGGTCCCTTCTTCCAGCAAGGTGAGAAGTAAACTGAGGGAAGGTGGGAGTGTTGTTTGCACTTTTCCATGCTATCACTCATAAGGCACCAGAGCTAGGTTTTCAGCCACTGGAGCTGTAAGTCTCGCTCTGACTTCACACCCTGGACGTGTGGTCCATATGTATCTACTGAAACTCCTTCACTGCAACAGTTATCTCCATTCTCTCTTCAACTTCTCTTTTTTTACCTTTCAATTTAACATACATGTTGACGTTTAGAGGGGAAAGTAGGGTGAGAATACTAGCAGATTTGTATTGTAACAGTATGCTAGGACAGTTGCTATTATTTAGAAGAATTTAGAAAAAAGGCTCAACCAGTTGAGCTTTATATTTCTAGATGACTGAGACTAGTTTCAGATATTTCAAACTAACCTTTATAATGTGCTTTGTCCAATGCAGGTATTCTGCTGAAGCGTGATCTAGAAGTTAGCTTTAACACACCCATAGGCTTCAGTTACAGCTCAAGTGCAAAGCTACCTGTACTTGGCAACTGCTTTTTTCAAGTTCCTGATCCCTTGATTTCTATTTTTTCACTCTTCCTAAGCACCTGCACTTGAAAATCTGCTTTTAATCTTCCGAGGATCTCCCCTTCAAGGAGCAGGCAATCTTTAGGTAATACAGCAGAGTCTTTTTGTAGACCTGGACTAAACACCGTATGGACTTGTGCTTCAATTCACAAGTAGCATGTTCTAAATCAGTAATGGTTTGCGTTACCATCTTTCATCCACAAATGAACCTTTTACAAATGTAGGCTTCTTTATCAGGGTGTTGGTTAAAGAACTGTCCTTTGCAAGATATCAAAGTGATGCAGATTTGTAAATGGCCAAACTAGGTCCTACTATGTGTGTGGACCTCATTTGGGACTATGCGCCTTCTGAAAATATTGCATGTGTGAAATATCTCACTTTGTGTAATTAATGATTATATTGTAGAAAAGATCTTTAAGCATGCCCAGTTCAAAACTGTGTGTGGTAGCTGGATGTAAGAACATTTAAATGAAACTGCTCCCATGTGTGGCAAAGGTCATTTAGGAAAGGTTGACATCATGAGTGATTCATGTCTGCAAAAACAGAGCGACTGACATACTATCACAACATCACTTCAGATGAAAGTCTTGGCTGTCAGAGCATTTGGTGAACACACTGCCAAGACTTGGTGGAACTTTGACATCTGTGATGCAGCCCAAGGGGAATTTCAGTTTGCATATTTACATGGATGATCAGATGGCACCTCATCAGCCGCCATCCATCTTGCAGTGATTTTTTTTTTTCTATTTCCACTACATGGTGTGGTTATAGGGCTTAACTATATCTCTGACTTGGAAGATCAATTCTACTGGCAGTAACCTCACCAGCTGCTAAAATGTTTAGATAGTTGCTTACCAGACTTTAAAAAAGTTCTCGAAAGGGGCTGGTAACAACATGTTAATACAATTTTTTCAGTGAATTTTTTGCTTCCTTTTTTGGGCAGTAAGTAGCTTGTCAATAACACATCTACAGTGACAGTTTAAAGAAGATCATGAAAGGTTGTCAGTTTACTCTTGATTTGTTACAAAAGTGGAGAAAGCTAGTCAAGAGGAGGTGGGTATCTACAGGTGCATCTCGGTGTCAGTGGACATAGCTAGAATGCAGAAGTATTCAAAAGCCTGGCATGTCATCATCTGTCATCACAGCACCTGAAAAATTAGTGTCTTACCTTTCTCTGTTTGTGATACTGACTGTTGACAGTAATTTGTGCTGTCAAATCAGGACTGAAGCAAAGATTTTTCCCACATTATTTTTTTTGGTAGCATCCTCCAAGTGAATTACATATTGGAATATAGCAACTTAATAGTGGTCGTAGATACTAGGCATTCAGGATGTAAAATTGCTTTAAAAGTTAAATGGGCTCATATACTATGTGGTGAATGCAAAGAATTGCTGAGTGCAGTCTTGGTTTCTTACAAAAATTTCAGCTTGCTGAAGACTTTTATGTCCTGTAGCTATGTTAGTGAGCAAGCAGTAGTTCATCAGTCAGCTAGATTAACACTGCAGACAATGTCTTAAAATGGCTTATTGACAGTCTGCTCCAGGTGAAATAGGTCCCGATGAGTTATTGAGGGCTGATGCTAAACATTAACTGCTTCCATTTTTTCAAGCCATTAATGGATAAGATGAGGAAGTTGAGACAGGGTTTCCCTTGGCAGCTTCGTATTCAGCCTTGCTCAACCCCTGCATTAGTTTTGCTCTTGTGTTCAAGTCGATCACAACCATTCCAGCTCTTCTACCAACACAAATATCTCATGTGGCACTCTGCAGAGATGTGGCATGAGAAGCTTCTTTTCAGGGGGGCAGAGCTTAGTGAACCACAGCGTGTCCTTAGGAATGGCAAAAATATCCTCTCCCATGTTGAAACAGAATGTGATGTTTCAAGCAAAATCTCCACAGTCAGGTGATTCTGCTCCTCTCCCATCCCCAAGTACATCCCAGAAAAGCATTTTTAAATATTTTTTTCTTGTTCTCAATCACTTGTTCACTTACATACAGTGTTCCTTGAGCAGCAAATGTACACAGTTAAGCTCTTATGCTATTTGCCACCTGTAGCTTTAGAAGGACATCAACTTTGGGTATGTTTGTAGAAGTGTCTCCTATATGCATGGTACTTTAAAGTCCTTTTGACAGGGTCATGGTCAGCTCTTTAGGATATCTGTTATTAGCTTCAATCTTTGACAATAAACATCAGACAAGAACATGATGGCTATCACTTGCGGTCTTACAGGTTCCTATAGTGTGACTTGAAGCCTCTTGATGCTTTTTGTTAGTCTAGCAGTGACAGAGTTACATTTCATCAGGCATCCCAACAATGAAACTGCACTCCTGCACTAAGACCATGCAGAATATTCTACCAATCATCCCAAAGGAACAAAGAAAAGACTTACAAAAAAAAGCATCTCCTACAATGCTTCAGAAATGAGAAAGTGTATATCAAGGTTTCCATCAATAATATCACAAAATAACTTAGTTATCAGGTTAGAGGTCAGTGTACCTTCAGCTTGAGTTCCCAGCAGAGGAAATTGATCTATTCCTTTTGAAATGCTGAGGTCTGATTAGATGGACTCCTTGATTTCATATTCTTTTTTTACACCAGCTTTTCATCTTGCCTCAGAACTTTAATTGTGACCTCACTTTATTGCTATTTAGTGTTGTCATTATTTAAGTATATTATTAAGCACTACCTGCATATCTGAAATGCTGCAAGACTAATCCAGCCTTTTACTGCTCCCCCTCCATGTCCTGAGAGACCAGGTGGGAACCCCTCACCTGCTTCCTATGCCACCAAAGCTCCCAAATACCTTTTTTAATCTTTATAAATGGGATCACTGCATAACCTGGAAAGCAGCACTGTCAACATGTGACCCTCCTGCGTGCTGTGTTCCAATGGCCTTGTGCTCTATTTTTAGCTCACTTTCAGACTGTGGTTGTCCCAGTTCCATTCATCCTCTTTGTTTGGTCCAGTACATCCATTCCAGCTGGTAACGAGCCTCTGAGTTTGTCATTGCTCAATGAATGAACCATGTTGATAAAGTTTTCGTAAGTTGCATGGAGAAATCCTGTTGTGGTTTTTCTCCTTTACTGCCTCTGCTCTAAGAAGCTTGCATAAATTTTAGTGTCACATTAATAAGACTGTTTCAGTGCCATGAAAAAAAGTCATTGCAAGGCCAGTTATGAAAACAACTTTAATTTCCCTTAAATCCAGTAGAAGCTGTATATATTCATTTTATCTCTGGATCAGCCCTTTAGCTAGTAGAACTTAGTAGAACTTAAGTGCTGTTATTGCGCTATACATTTTGAGTGAATAATTTTTTCAAGCAAAACTGCATAACTGCATGGATTTCAATGTATGGATTGAGGAATGTCAACAAAGAAACACACTGAATTTTCCAAAATTGTTTTAACCCAGAAGCGGTTAATGTTAACATTAGTCTAGTGCCAATAAAGTTAAATTTCTGTGGCACGTAATTTAGGAAATTGAGTAGGCAGAGGCTGGTGGATGCCTTCTTAGCTAAAAAAAAAAATGTTCACTTTCCGTTAAACGCTCACACACATTTGTCATAGCAACCTCGAAGGTGGTCATAATGCTAAGCAAAATAAACAGTGGTAGCATAATGTTCACTGTAATAACATGTCTCATGAGCTAGTTCAGTACTCCTTTTTATTACCTTATTTTCATTGCTCATTCACTGTGTTGGAGTTCTGTTTTGTGGTTTAATCATTATTACATCATTTTCCCTTCTTAATTTAAAGCTGCTGCCCTTTTCCTGTTATTCCATGCCACCTCTTTACTATGTGCACGTATTCCTCTTAACTTGCTTTATTTCTTAATAGTGAGTTCTCTATTAGTTCCCAATAAAGACTAATAGTTGCATAAATTTTGTATAAATCTAGCTAGACAATGAAAAAACCCATCAAGTATTAAAAGGAAAAGGGCTCTACAGTTACTGAAGTATGCCAACACAAAATAGGTAGAAAGGTTAATCAAAGTCCATCATAGTCTTATCTATGTGAAACAAAAGAAAATTCTGAAGTTTAAAGCTAATGCTCATTGAATTTCATAAATCATAGTCAAAGCACCCAATATTTTGCACAAATCCTGAGTTTAAAGTAGAAAACCTGTTTGTTGTTCCAGTCTTCTTCTATCCCACTCTTCCTTTTGTAGATGAAGAAGCCTAGGTAAAATTGAGCATGCTTACAGAACAATGTAACAACCAGAGATTTCCAGCAGATGGACAATTGCTACTCTCTGTGCCCTCCCAGTCACTCCTGATAAATATGGCAAAATCCCTTCTGACTCTTCCTGGGAAAGGCCACCTACCAGGTCAGGACTGAAGAGGAACAAGGATTCAGGGCTGGCAGTCTATTTTACTCCTTTTACCCTTTAATAATTGACATAATGAAATAACTGAACTGCTTATTCTTAGGCAGCATATATGTACTGTATGAAAAGAAAAACACAAAAATAACTTACTAGCCTTTTCCATAGAAAACACTTGCTAGGTCATCATACTGGTAGCTATTTTTATGTGGTAATCCTCCTCATCTTAGAGATGAAACTCTGTTCACCTCAGATGGCTCATGTAGAGGAAAAGAAATAACTCACTTTTCAAAACCCCTAAGAATTATAGAATGATTTGGGTTTGAAGGAACGTTAAAGATCATCCAGTTCCAACCCCACTGCCATGGGCAGGGACACACCCCCACTAGACCAGGTTGCTCAAAGCCCCATCCAACCTGGCCTTGAACACTCCCAGGGAGGTGGTATCCACAACTTTCTGAGCTCCATTCACTCAATTCTATGTAAATTCGTGAAAACAGACAGTTTTAAAAAGGTTTTGTATTGTCCATTCTCTGATATTCTGTTCAAGTCTCTGTGTATAAATGTATAAAGAAATTACTCTTGTCACATCCAAAGTACATCTCATAATGTTTATCCACAGTGCTATATTCACGGGAAGACTGTCTATAAGTGATGTAGGGTCCTCCAGGTTTTAATGAACAGCAGAAGGAACCAACAGCATGACAAGAAATCAAATTTAATGATACATTATGTATATTTGCTTAATAAATCCTTCCCCCTGCTTCCTCCGTGGAAGTGTTCAAGGCCAGGTTGGATGGGGCTTTGAGCAACCTGGTCTAGTGGGGGTGTGTACCTGCCCATGGCAGTGGGGTTGGAACTGGATGATCTTTAAGGTCCTTTCCAACCCAAATCATCCTATGATTCTATGATTTTCCCAGGTGCTGATGCTTTGCCTTAATGATTGCTGATGCAAATCGAGACATACACCTAAAGCAGCAAAGTTGCTGACATTTAACTGTCTGCACTGAAATATGATATCATTATTATTGCAATGGTTTTGTGGTTTCTCTCTTTTCTCACTACTCCCCCCCTCCCTGTGCAATGCTCATCCACCAGAATAATGGGGAGGAAGCGCTCATTTCCAAAGGCCTATCTGCATGAGTAAGGACTTCCTTGCAAGAGTGCAGATTAAAAGCCTGGGTCAAATCTGGCTAAAGCAGAATAGCTTCATTTAAAACCAAAACAAACAAATAAAACCTTTCTTGTTCCAAATGAAAAAGAAATCCATAAAAGTGACATTCTATAAATGGAATAAAAGGTCCTTACTAGTACTTTTTCAGTAGTACAATGTGACCATTTATGGAATTGGGTTTATTTGAGTATATACACCCTAACCTTTCCATGCAATGGTATTCTGAAGAAAATAATAGATTAGCCAAACAGCTAATGCTGTTTGTCTTTGCTTTATGATGTTAATTAGGTTTACTTGATTGTCTGCCATTTACCTCAGACCACAGGATTAACTGAGTGCCCTTCATATTAACTTTCTCATCAGATAATTATCGTTGCTTTTTCCATGCAGTATTATTACATACAACATTTACTTTAATTTCCTCCAAATATTGAATAAAAAGTGTATTCATTATATAATGTATTTACTCTTAGAGTCATGAAGTCATGAACTCATTTTAAGAACTGAGGCAAAGAAGCAAATACAAAATGATTATGGGCAAGACATGCTGTCTGCCTCAGTAGTCAGTTTAACGTCTATCATGGAGAAATGTTTTTTCCAAAGCCAACTGTGGCACAAGTATTTTTAACTTGCCCTTGTTTACACTGGTTTAAATCTGGAGTAACTCACTAAAGTTAGAGAGTAGAAGCCTGGATGAATTCCACAAAGTGAGAAAAGAATTTGACTGCTAGCATATAAAACTAAAGCTGTTAATTTTCTTTTTGGTTCTAGAGTTGGTCATTTCTTTATAAATGTTTACTGGAGTCATAGTATCTAGAAAGAAACTTATTTAACATTTTCAGATGAAAATACATTTTCTCCTCCTGAGGAAGTTGATGAGGCCTTTTACAGGCAGCTGACAGCAACCTCACAATTACAGGCCCTGGTCCTCATGGGGGAATTTAACTACCCAGACATTTTCTGAAAGGCCCACTCAGGCAGCCATTCTCAGTCCAGAAGGTTCCTCCAATGCATTGAGGATAATCTCTTGGTGCAAATGGTGGATAAACCAACTAGAAGAGGAGCACTGCTGGATCTTGTACTCACTAACAAGGAGGGTCTAGTTGGAGCGGTGACGGTTGAGGGCAGCCTTGGCTGCAGTGACCACGAGATGGTGGAGTTCAGGATCCTGTGCAGTAGGAACAGAATATCTAGCAGGACCTCAACCCTGGACTTCAGCAGGGCCGACTTTGGCCTCTTCAAGCACTTGCTAGGGGAGATCCCATGGGACAGGGTACTAGATGGTAAAGGGGCCCAAGATAGTTAGTCAACATTCAAGGACCACTTCTTGCAAGCTCAGGATCTGAGCATCCCAATGGTTAGGAAATCAAGAAAGGGAGCCAGGAGACCAGCATGGTTAAATAAGGAACTGCTGTGCAAACTCGAGAGGAAGAAGAGAGTATACAGATCATGTAAGGAGGGGCTGGTCACTTGGGAGGAATATAAGGCTGTTGCCAGAGGATGTAGGGTGGCAACTAGGAAAGGTAAGGCCTCCTTGTAATTAAACCTTGTGAGTGAGGTCAAGGACAACAAAAAGGGCTTCTTCAAATACATTGGAGACAAAACTAACATCAGAGGCAATGTAGGCCCACTGCTAAATGAGGTGGGAGCCCTGGTGACAGAGGATACAAAGAAGGTGGAGCTACTGAATGCCTTCTTTGCCTCTGTCTTTACTCCTGCAGACTGTCCTCAGGAGCCCCAGACCCCTGAAGCCCCAGTGGAAGTCAGGACAAAGGAGGAGTTTGCTTTGGTTGATGAGGACTGGGTTAGGGATCAATTAAGCAATCTGGACATCCACAAATCCATGGGTCCTGATAGAATGCACCCACGGGTGCTGAGGAAGCTGGCAGAAGTCATTGCTAGGCCACCCTCCATCATCTTTGGTAAGTTGTGGGCAACAGGAGAGGTGCCTGAGGACTGGAGGAAAGCAAATGTCACTCCAGTCTGCAAAAAGGGCAAGAAGGAGGACCCGGGTAACTATAGACCGGTCAGCTTCACCTCCATCCCTGGAAAGGTGATGGAACAACTTATCCTTGGCATCGTGTCCAGGCATATCAAGGATAAGAGGTTCATTAGTAGCAGTCAACATGGTTTTACCAAAGGGAAGTCATGTTTGATCAACCTTATAGCCTTCTATGAGGAAAAAACTAGGTGGATAGATGATGGTAGAGCAGTAGGTGTGGTTTATCTTGATTTCAGTAAGGCATTTGACACTGTCTCCCACAGCATCTTTGCAGCTAAACTGAGGAAGTGTGGTCTGGAGGATCGGGTAGTGAGGTGGATTATGAACTGGTTGAAAGGAAGAAGTCAGAGAGTTGTGGTCAGTGGGATGGAATCCAGTTGGAGGTCTGTGACCAGTGGAGTCCCTCAGGAGTCAGTACTGGGACCTGTACTATTCAATATTTTCATCAACGACCTGGATGAGGGTACAGAATGTACCCTCAGCAAGTTTGCTGATGACACGAAACTGGGAGGGGTGGCTGACACACCAGAGGGTTGTGCTGCCATTCAGAGAGACCTGGACAGGCTGGAGAGTTGGACAGGGAGAAACTTAATTGGATAACTAAGCTATCTCCTGCTGTGACCACTCAGTCTTATGAACTTCACCCTTTGACATCTAAGGCTTTTCAAGCTTTATGGAGTATAGGCTGGGCACTTATATCAGGGCATGCATTACAGCATGCAAAACCTGGCTGAAGATTTGAGCACCTCCATTAAGTTGGCTGCAAGAAGACTGACAGAGCTGAAAACTGACCTGAAAACTCTGCTCCAGGATGTTATCCTTATTCCTCCCTTCTGTCCACCATGGTTTTCTTCTTGAAACACAGCAGTGTCTCAGTGGAATCACAAGCTAAAACTATTTTTGTTTTCCATCTAAAAATACTTTCACACTACTTTTATTTTATCTTTATGCTTAGAAAAATGGCAAGGAGCACTAACCCTGTGTGAAAAGGAAGTGGTGAAAAGATCCTTGGGTGCCCACACATTGTACTCAATTTGTCTTAGAGTAAAGGAGCTTTTCCATTGACACGTGGGACTAGATTGGGCCATTGGGAACTTGTATACTTTGTACATGCCAAGATTTGTAACTGTTCCCAAACAAAGAGCTTCCTGTCCTGCTAGATGCTGAACTCTTTATCCTAGTAAAGCCAATGGGAAACAGCATACCTCAAGGTTCAGTCATGCCTCAACACTACTTATTTTATTATTCATATTTATGATTGGAATTTTTCTAGGTAGTCTGATGTCTGAATGGATGTCTATATTGTAAAAAAATAAAACCAGGATGAGCAAATACTCCTACAAGGGAACTCAAAAAAACCTGGTGTTTTTATAGGTGTAAACTAATGATGGGAACAAATAAAGGGAATTATAATTTGTGAAGATCAGCATCAAAAGCTAACATAAAATGTATTAAAAGTAAGTTTATTATTAAAATTATTGTTTAGAAAGACTATTAAGGAATATCATTCTCAGATAAGGACCTAAATGGATCTACATATGGAACTACATGTAGCTGTGTGTATAGGGTTTGTAATGAAAATCTGTTAAGTTGCAAAGCAAACGTACATTTATTAGTTTGTTTTTATTTACTTTCTTGTATACTGATGCAGAAGCTAGCTGATTTGCTGAAGCAAAAACCCTCCAAGATCATACCTCAATAGAAAGGGAAGTTAGAAAGAAAATAAGGGGCAAAAAGTATATTTTTAAGTTAATATAACTAAAATGATAAATAACTTGAATTTTATATACTTTTTCTCTGCAGAAGTCCTTTCCATTCTGCTAAGGGAAGGCTACATAATAATCTTTATCTATAAAACCACTCTGTGCACATATATTGTGTATGTGAATAGTATACAGAGCACCATCTACTGACATACAAAGAGCATGAAATATTCTTCCTTCTTAAATCATCTTCATTGCAGCTCATAGCTGCATGTGAATTTAGTTTTGTTACACTCCACAACCATTTAGCTATGTCTTCCATATTAGCTATGCCTTCCATTTAGCTATGTCTTCATTTAGCTAATGTCTTCCCACTCTAATTCATACTGTAACATGTAAAAGGACTATGAGGCAAATAAAAATATGTTGGGAAGTAATCAGGCTAAAAACTTGCTCTTCCTATGTCTCCAGCCAGCACACTTCTTGAATATGATGATTTCTGAGTAATATCACATCACGTATGTAGTAATAAAAATGTGATTTTTTTAATCTTCTTGCATTGTCACTGAGTAAAACATTCATTTGCAGAGGCCATAATCTCTCATTCATTTTCTCATTCTGCATAATTTACACCAAATCTCAGCTTAGATAAATTAATCTTTCATGACAGTAGTCATAACCTTGCTTTCTTGTGGGAAGAAACAGTAGAAGGTAATATATTACAGGGATCACTGTATCTGCCTCCCCTGTTAAGACAAGTTTAAAGGTTTCAGTAGACTATTTGAGAGCTGTTGATTAAGTACTGCTGTCCCTTTCTCCCCTCAAACAGGAGGAAGTGTTGTATTTCACAGTTCTTATTCCTCCAGCTTCCACAAGACACACTGAAGTTGAAATTTCAAGATGGCTCAGAGCAGTTTTACTGCTGTTACCCTTCAGATATGAGCCTGCATCCCCGAGGTGACTCAGATAACAATAGTTTGCCCATAATGAGATAGCGCGGCTATGTGAGAGCTGAACAGAGCTCTGTGGACTAAATGTTTCTAATGCAGACTTTTTCCCCCCCAGTTTTATAGAAATGAAATGCAGCTTCACAGAAAGAAGGTGTGAATGACAAAAGATGTCTTGGAAATAAAAAGGAAGTTGAGTCTTCTTTACTTCTCTGTTTCACAGTATATTATTAAAAAAAAAATCAAATAAAAAAACAATAAAAGGAGCAAGAAATCCTGATACTTTTCCCTATCTGTGTAGTTTAGCCACTAGTTACTTGGTGTATGAATTGGCAATGCAAATAGTGAGAGGGAGAAGAGTATTTACAGAGTAGCTGGAGGATTTATGGAAGCCGTCGTGCACTCATGTTGACACTGTCTTGGTCTCACCCACATTACTCCCTCTTCTCAGTTACAGAGTCCCCAACGCTTTAAGGAGCAGTCATATAGTTAGGGAGAGGGAACTGATGCTGCATAGACAGGATCTGGGTCTTTTTCTGTGGTCTCAGACACAGATCTCCTTGGGGACAAGCTGGGCTTAGGTGGTTGCATAATTTTGCTGTATTTCCTAAGCAATTTTTTGCAAGATCCTTTTCCATGGCTTGCACAATTCTACTTTTCTTAGCTTATAATCTTATCTTTTGATTTCTGTCTTAATAACTCATGTGAAGGTATGCTATTGGCAAAAATCTGTAATGTAACAAAGGCAGTCCTTTACAGGACAGCAAATATTTTAAAGGATTATACTAATATTAAGAGGACACACAAAAATCCTGCCCGATTCTTTCTGAAAGAAATGAAAAATTTCTGAGCTTCCTGAGTATTCCCCAAAGGCATTGTAAAAAAAATTCATTTGTGGATAACCCTTCTGATTTCATCTCACAAACAGTATGTTAAGGTCATCTGAGATTTATTTTGAGGAAAGGGAGAGGAGACTATTCTTAAAGAGCTTCAAGGGTGCTAACAATTATTGTCACTATATGTTAGCAGTAAACTCAGAAATACATTAGAAGCCTTCTAATAGCATCAGCCATGATGTTATCATTTGGAATCAGACCCCCAAAAAGGAAAGCATAAGCAAGAAATATGCTCGAAGGTCAGGGGAAGAATTTGGTGCTGTCAGAATGGACTGGGTCTAAGCATTTTTCCCGATGGGGAAAAATAGCCATTAGAAAAATGATTGTTGCTATTTATGAACATCAGGTTGCTAAGTGACATCATGTGATGTTCACTGCTTCATTGGCCACCCACAGCTCTCAAGGAATAGCAACAGAGGGGGTGAAAGGGGTGAAAGAAAACCAAAAGGCTGAGTTACTAATAAAAAAAAAAAGGCCTACAGTTCAAGGCAAAGCAAAATAAGCTTTCTAAAAATACCTTCTTTCCTTTCAGAGGAGAATCCAATAGAACGAGGTTAAGAACTTTTTACAAAAGCTGTACATAGGTGAAACATTTGAGAGAGCCTAAACACCACAATCTACCTCCAACCTCAAATAGACATTAGTGAACTGCTTTCATACATACATACGTATGTGTATGTATGTGTGCATGCATGTGTGTTTGTATCAATTTTTCCATGAGAGGAAGACTGCATGCATTAAAGGCCATGTCACGGTTTTCTAATTGCTTCCAGTGTTATCAGACTTCAATTATTTGGGCTCAAATGCTTCATGCTCCTTTAATTTACTCAATTTTTTATTATTTCAGCCATGCCAGCTCAGCTGCTTCACATAGATCACATTATTTAAGCAACCATTTCACTGAATCTCTAGCACTTCTCATGCTTTGCAGTCTCTTGGAATACATGAAGGGAACTGGGACAAGGACAAGACTGACATAGAGAGCAGAAAACTTTGCATCAGAAACCACGGGAAAGCATGCATGTGAAACTGGTGAGCTTGGATGCAGAAACAGAGAAGATGGAGAAGAGACAATTGACTGGACAATTCATTTTTTTTCCTGTTGTCTCGTAAGAAAACTTCTAATGGTATGGGTTGCAGGCCAGCATCCAAATCCTCACCACTTCCTATTTTGGATATTCCTTGCACTCAGGACTTGACAGGCACAGGGCATAAAGCAAGCATGCTCAGCCTTTCTAGCCAGTGTATCTTTTCAGCTGTTAATATTTAGTAATTTTTTTTATCTTTTTTTTTTTAAAACTCCTCTGCTATCATCATTTCTCTGATGGCTTTTTGAATGCTTTACTCTGGACCACAAGTATTCATCTTAACTTTATTGATTCTTTGCTTTAACCTTTAATACTAATATATAAAATTATTATATGTAAATATATATATACACATCCCCTAAATGTCCCTTCTCCCACCCTCTCACAGCCTCCTGTTGCCTCTCTCCTGTTCAGAATCTTTCAGTTATGTTATCCACAAAGTCTGGCAGTTTTGATTTTTAATAAGCATAAGTACAAAAGGTTTGATGTCTATTGCCCAGAGAAAGCCATTTAGGATATTGAATTAATTTTCTCTATTCTCACATATGATGATTAGAAAGGAAAGGCAATTTGGCAGTAGTGAGTGCTGGGATAAATGTGTTAGCCAGATAAGTTAAGAGGAATGTTTGTTGGTTTTGCCCTCACAATATGATTATCAATAAGCACCCATTATTGATACATCATTATTAACTTTCCGAGTTAGTATGCACAAGAGGCATGTAGCCTGTTTACAGAATCACAAGCTTATGCTGATTTACATTCAGGTCATACTTTTATTTGGAGCTTCATTCCCTACCTAGAAGAGAATTTCTGTCAGAAAACACAAAACATGAGGTTCTAATCTTGTTTGTTGAAGCCTTACCATTATCAGGCTCCCTGAAAACTGCTTGTGTAGCACTACTGAAGCCTTTAAATTAGAAGTGTGTCTTCTTTCAGAGAGGGAAAAGCAAGAATTTCACTTCATGCACACTGCTGACATTTTCATTTGTGCTGTTGAAAGAAAAAAACAACAAACAAATAAAAAGACAAATATGCCCTCAGTTCATTTTCCTGTACTAACAGAGTAGCTTTTTTTTTCTGCAGCAAACACACCTTCCAGACAGGGAGCTGCTTTCGGACTTTAGTGGTTTACTCCCTTCCTGTTTGAGACCAATTACGACTCATTTGCAATACCATTAGTCAAGGAAGTGGCTATCCTGAGGTCACTTCTCAGCCCACCCTTCCTAAATGGCACTGGTATGCCTTTCTTCCAAGCCACGGGGCTGCAAGGTTGGGCCTTCTTTGTGGTGTAGACTCCTCCAAATGTACAAGCAATGTAAACCTTTCAGGACTGGCCACAACTAGTGCAAGTGGGAATCCTACAAACTAATTTGAAAGCTGTGGTTTGAAAAATGATGCTGGCTATTTATTAAAACAGCAAGCACGATCAGACCAAGCCAACTTGCTGATTTAACAGATGGAAGCTTGTTAAAAATCTTTATTCCAATATGTTAAGAATCCAGTTTTGCTACAAATTGTGAAGTATGACTTGTGAGTCAAGCCCCACTGGAATGGATGTCTCATACTTTGAAAGTCTCAGCTTTATATTCAAGACCCAACATCTGCCACTTTATGGTGTTTTGATTTGGTTTGGTTTGGGTTTTTTTAAGTAAACTATTCCCACATATTAATAGTATCCCATATTTCCTGTCTTTTGTTTCAACTAGGACAGATATTCTGATACTTTACATTTTATCAGTTGAGGAGAACATGATGAGGATGATTATTTCCTAAATTTATTAATCCTGGTTTACCACCTTTACTACCCAGATAACACTAGGTTTTTCACACCTGAGGTACAAAGAGTTTTAAGTGATTTCCCAAGGCCACACAGTGGTCATGACTAACAGAGAAATAATTTTGTCTTACTATATGCAAAGAATCTTGCTTTCTCTGATTTCTGTTAGAAAGAAGCTAATAGAGGGGAGAAAACACAGGCAAATCCATGGAATAAGGAAATGGGTAGTGATTAAAAAAAAAAAGAGTTGTGAGGGAAGAGGGAACTTTTGCAAATCTATATGCCTGGTTTCCCTATGGAGGCAGCATAGCACCTGTGGTGCCCTTGCACACACACTTTCCTGGAGAACTGCAGCCTTTTCAGTGTCATTGGCAGAGGTTGTGGGGACTCCGTAGCAGGTTTCTGACCTCAGAGAATTCCTCTCAGGCAACTCACACACCTGGTCACATACCTTTTGCACCATTTAAATATTCAGCACATTTTAATTAAATTTATATTTGCATAAGAACTATCATAAGACTTCGTTGCACTTTCTTAAAATGAAAACAGAATAAGTATGCAACAGGCACCTATGACTACATCATATACAAGTATAAAAGCTTAAAATAAAAGTTTGTGTACATTTATGAGAAGATTCATTTTCAACCAGAAAGCCTAAAAGCAGGAACGCTTTGTGCTTGGTTTTTCACTCCTGTAACTCTAGTTTTGAGCTGAGAGGAATAAAGTTAACCTTTTAGTAAAACAAGTGAAAGAGAAGAGAGAATAGCTGCAATACATGAAGCTCCTCACAGTGAAGCCCCACCACTTAACTTCTAAGAAGCTATGTCAGTGTAAAACATGATGTGATGAATGCTTCACTGAAATGATTCATGCCATATGTCTGAAGAGCAAAACGGGCACAGTTTGTTTTTAAAAGAACGAGAAATATGCACTTGGAATATTCATTGCTTTGTCCTGCCAGGCTGAACATTTGCTGTAGCAGGGGACAGACTTACTGCAGGTTTGTCTTCTTTTGCTCACTTAATATGTGGCACTAGTTTGAGGCTTCAGTCTCATTCATAATGGAATAATGTCCACAAAATTATGACCAATAGTCAGCAGCCTCTTCTGCAGACAAATGTTCACTGGGCATCTACAGTGCAAGGTGTTGATGACTTTCTGGTTCTAACCTCTCCCCCACTGACTGTGCAGAGACATGTGCCCCAAGAAAGTAATTTGAGAGCAGTCCATTTTCAAGAAACTGAAATTTTCATTCTGCAGAATTTACCACAGTGCATAATTTCTAAAAAGGATTCATTTTGGATTAAAAACTTTGATGTCACTACTTCAGGCGGCTTGGTTTGGGCTGGGAGATGTTAGAAGAGTGATTTCTAAATCAAATATTTATGATGGGAGATCAGCTTCAATTTCACTCAGGTAGCTCTAAAATTGGTGGGCAGCATTCTTGTAGCTGGTGAAAATCCATTCAGGTTCAGTTAAGTTAGTATAACCATCATTCACACCTACTTTATTTGCAAGATTGATGTAATCTATAGAGAGGGCAATTTTTAGCTTGCATTCCTGTTCTACAATGATGTAATTAAGTTGATACTACCTGAGGTGGGTACTCCCAAATCATCCTTAAAGGTAAGAAGGAGTTTATAGAAGGATTAAAAGAAATTTAACATTCATTTTTAAACAAGCAAGCTACACTTGTTTAAATGTCAGCAAGTCTAAAGAACAGTGCCTATTTTAATAGGTTAAAAGAATGGCTAGTACTTTTTACAGATGTAAGCTGAACAGGTTTAACCTGTATTAATTTAAACTGATGAAAAAAAATCATGTAAAGAAGTTATTTCATTTTGACAGTTAAACCCGTTATTGATCTGTTTTAAACTCAATTAATATAAGCTTCTTATACCGACTTAAGCATGCATGAAGTGCTGTCTTTTCTCAATCATTTCTAAACTGCACGTACAGCACAACATCGCACGTAGGCAAGCTTGTGTTAGTGGAAAGCATTTATTATGCAGTGCACTGAATTCCTTCTCCACTCCTGCGATCCCCTCTAGTGGTCAATGATTGTCTGCTGTTTCTTAGTACTACAGATTGCTTGTAACTCTTCTGTATTAAAACAGTCTGTCTCCTCCTCCTTTGAACTCAAGAGATCTGGGGTTTTTTTATTCCTGTGCTGCACATGAGAAGGACAAAGCAATCGAATCTTTCAAAATGTGCAGCTAGCGTATCTGGGCAGTTTTACAGATAGTACACAACACGTACAGCCAAACCCTTCTCTGTTGGCCATGCATTGTTGGTGACTGCTCTGCTGCAGCAGGAAGCAGGACCATTCCACCCCATTCTAGCCATTAGGCAGTATGGGAAAGCCTGGTGCCCATTTGCAAGCCTGGCAGTAATTTTGAATGGCATAACAAAGTGTGACTGGTCATATTCATACAAGTAGCTCAGTAAGTGGTTGAGGTTTACCGTAGTTTAATGTCAGTAGAAAACTGAGTTATATACTTTGGTGTTTAGTAAGATTACAGGCAACTTGTAATTGTAGAGATTTAATATGAATTAGCAGAAGACCTATCCCCCAAATTCCTATCTCCACCTTGCCTTCAGCTCAGGGTACTTTTCAATATATTTGAGAGGTGTAGACAGCCACAGCTGAATGTTCAATCAAGATGCCAGTTTGTATCCGCTACAGTTGATTCCAGTCAGTGTTGATCCAGTGCTATCTTCATTTTCTAACCTTGGCTGTGCATTTCTACTCCTTCCTCGTGCTAGCACCAGGACTTACCTGACTGCTGAGGGAGATGGCTAACTGGCAGAGCAGTGAAACAGAAATCCTGACAAAAACCAAATGCTGCAGGGCGCTGAAGACCTAGCTGCAGTCACATCTGCCTTTCAAGTGAAAGTAATGGCTGTATGCTGACACCTCTTCCTTTGGTGTTCCTGTTTGTATACAACAAAGGGCATGGGGCAAAGGTAAAGTCCACTCCTGTGGGAGTAGGCTGCTACAAATATTTTTTAGCCAGCTTTATCATGATTTCTTTTCCTCCCTCAGGGACGGGAAACTCAGGAATGGACTGGAGAAATTTGCGGACTGAATGAATGGCAAAGTTTTGAGAAGATGTTAGGCAACCTAAGTATACAATCACAACCAAAATATCTTCCACTTCGGGGTCTCAAGACACAATTTGTGAAATTCAGACTTGTATTTCCTTACATACATATTATCTCAACTATACAGAAACGTTAGGATTTTTCAAAAAAAAAAAAATCTTGTGGAATTATAACAGTCATGGATGCATGTGCTTGGCTATCACATATAGGCAACATTATCAAGAGACCGTAGGAGAAATTATTAGTTTATGTATTGTCCTGTAACATAAATCAGCAAAATACATCTGTGGCACGTAGCAAAATTTACAGAGAGAGACACCCTGGGAATAATGCTGCCACCTACTAGTACCACACAATACCTCTTCAATTACCAGATTGCTTTTTCGTGTTGCTAGACTATGTTATGCTAGTTTCACTTTCAGTTGTTCCCAGTTCTTTTTCTTAGCATACACTGTTGGGTGATATCAAAACTACTTGGTTTCTCATAACAACTGCACAGTGATGATTCACTGTGGGTAGCATCAAGATACAACTTTATGAAATGAAGGGAAAGAAAACTAGCTATTTCTGTCTATTCCTGTGTATCTTGTTTTCTCACTCTATTAATTGGACACTCTAAGAATTGGATTTATTTTCAGAATCTCTGCTTTCAGACGTATGGCTCCTTCATTTAAAGAAATCATTATGTTAACTTATTTGAAACAAAAATCCTTTTAAAGCTCAGTCGTATGGGGCAAAACACGGTTGAGAGCTGTGAAAGAGACCTCTGAGCTACCAGCACGGCTGCACATCATGTGGCTGAATAAGCCTATCAGACTTCAAGATGGTCTTCCTGCCACCAACTGCCATACAGAATGGTTTTCATTTCTAGGTTTCTGTTTCTGTGTGTGACACACCATGACAGGATGTCATGGCTCTCCTGACTCCCATTTTTTTAAAAGCTTGGTACTCCAAAAAGCCATGTCTTCTGCTAAATGGAAATAATTCAAAACAGTTGCTTCAAAAAGGGTGGAGATTTCGCTCATTAATAATATCTGTGTTGCAATTACTTCCAGCTGATTGCACGCTTTTAGAGGTCTTCATCACTGATTCTGCTGCCGGATTTCCTGAAGGTCCACGTAAGACAACACTGGTAAAAAAAAACCAAGAAAATACCAGAATTTTCCTTTTAGTTGGTAGGAAAAAAAGTCTATGGCTGAGCTAGATGAAATGAAAAACTCTGACGAGCTAATGGAGTAGTATTGTTTTAGAGGAATTTGGGGGGATGCTTCACCAGAAGTCGCTGTGAGGGATAAAATAGGGATTAGTTTGGGACTAAACAGAAAAGCTGGCACTAGTTTATGCCTCACTCACAACATTGCTGTGGCTAAGAAAAGCTTGAAATGAGATCCCAGACATCTCAAAATAGAAGACAAAAGAAAATCGAAGATCAGATAAAGTCATGTGTTTTGGAAAACCTGCCTTTTAGTTTTCAGATTTATAGGTCTAATTGTTCTGAACCTGGTCATAGCACTGAGAGATGATGTGCTCAGAGAGACACGGCGGGTCAGCCCAGTCCATTGCATGCAGTAAGGGATCCCATGCAGGCTACAGAGCCAGACACCACCCACGAGGCCTTCACCTCCTCAGCCACATCCAGCCAGAAACCTGGCATCACTTGGGAAGGAGCAGCCGGTCATGCTCATAGCTGGTACTGTCGCATGTGTCAGTACAACACAGCCCACCTATCCTTGCGTCCCTCCAATTTATTGATAATATCATGAACAGCCTGGATTTCGGGCTTTTCCCGGCCACATCCCAGGCGCGGCGCGGGGCAGGCTGTGGGGGTGTGTGGGTGGCAGGGCTGGCTCCCCAGGCACCAGCCATGCCCGCGGGCCGGAGGGGCAGCCCTGGTCTCTCCTGGTCCCTCACTCCTCCAGGCGGCTGGCACCTGGGGGCACGGGGATGGGACGGGTGAGCCGACTGCAGCGGGCAGCGCCTTGGGGCCGAGTGCGGAGCCGGGCAGCAGGGCCAGGGCACAGGCCCCGGCAGGGAAGGCCATGGGTGCTCCTCAGTGAGGCAGCAGGGCGAGGGCCGGCCTATAGGGAAGGTCATCTCCGGCAGTGCCCGGTGCAGGGAGGCAGCCGCCGGGCGAGGGGGCGGGGGCAGCCCGAGGGCCTCCCGCCGGGCCCGGAGCCTGGCGGCGGCGGAACGCAGCGGCGGACGC
>VZRW01012324.1:0-27620 GCA_013398125.1 Aegotheles bennettii | reverse complement strand
AAAAAAAAAAAAAGAGAGAATGGAATCTTATTTTGAATTGTTTCACAGTTGTCTGGTTTTATGTTTAGGCTGACTGGCATAAAAATAAGTTGGTGTAGCTCTTATCAGTGGAACAGAACCAGTAATGTATTTGAACGTTTCCCTAGTCCCTGGTCTATCCTTTGTGTATACTCTTAAAACTTCCCAGCAGCTGGTATCTGACAGTCACGTCCACAACCTGCATTTATCCACCCTCCACTGCTCTTCTGATAACAGCAGTAATCCAGGGGAAACAAGAACACAGCTCACATTGTACCACTCTACTAATGCGGAAATTGATGTACAATAATCTAAGACATTAATTTATGACATCAGCTGCTGCTCAGTATTTGAGGTCAGGATCTGCTGAGGGAGCAAGGACAAGTGTAAACTGAGGGACCCATATCAATGGGGCATTTTAAAGACCCAGTTCTTACACGTACACCCACACCACATCTTTGTTGATGTTGAATGTACTGTTGACTGAAAGAAGTGGTCTGTACTGCAAGATTCTTCTTAATTATCTTTTATAAAAGTTATCTTTTATAAAAGATGAGCTTGCTTTATCAACAGCAAAGGATACTTAGAAAGTTATACTGATCATTCAAAGCTCAGCCTGTGGCCCTGTTGTTGCACTGTTTTCCTGTTGGTCCATCTCAATAGTGATAGTAAATGAGTGAAGTATGAAAATAAGTCCAAATCTGTTCCTCATAATCATTTCTGGATTCGGCCATCAGTCACATTGTTGATATTTTGACAGTCTCTTTAATCTGTCTGGAAACGTGTTGTTTCTCCAAACCTGAATATGGGCCAAATCTGAGATGACAGATTCTTATGAATAGTTTAGTTTGTCAGAACACTGGTAGCGTAAGGCCAGCCAAAACTAGTCTGACACAGGTGAAATCTAGCAAGAGGCATCACATCTGTTTACAGAGCAAAATTTCTTTGTGACTTAAAAGTTACCAAAAAAAAAAAAAAAAAGAAGGGATTCACTGTCAGTTGAACAAAAGCAGAGCACCCCATGCTCCCCACCCCATACATTCTGTCACTTCGGGGAGCAGGAAGAAATTCAGGACTGTTACTCATTTTATGGAGAGACATCCTGTCCTAAGGGATTGGGTTATGTTCACATTCTTGCCTGTCACTTTTAGGACTGACAGGGATCAGAGTAATCAGAACAAGGGCTTCAAAATTTATTCCCTAAGCCAGTACATTTTTTCCCTATACCAGTACTAACATCTATGCTTGAAGCAAAGCTTTGCTGGAGTTAAAGTGACTAAGAATTTATGATGCCACTCATGGATTATTCTTCAGTAAGGTGATGCCTTCCCACCCAGCCACTCCCCAGTACCCTGCAACCACTTCACAGTACTGTTGTGTAAAACAGAATTTGTTTCATCATGTATGTACCTGCTCAAGTTCCTGGTATGAAGGTTTACAGCTGTGATGCTCCTTCATTTTCTGGCTGGAGTCCTTGTTTTCCCATTTAACATATGCCTTTTTGCGGCCTAGAATTGGGCTTGGACATGGGGATGGCGGAGCTGCCTGGAGATAAGGATTTTCTGGCATCCTGTGTTCTTTCTTCTCTGTCTCCCTACGAGGTACATCACCAGCCAGCAGTAGGGTATCAGTCTGTGTACCTTTATGAACCACAGCTGGTTTCAGTCTCACTGAGATTTTCTGAGCTGAGGAACCCATGAGCATAATGGTTCGGTCCTTGCTGTCACCATTGTGTTCCACTACTTCTCCATTAGGAAACGTGAACGGTCCTTCTTCTTGTCCTGTAGAATGCAAACAGTAAAGTCAAGATCTTATCCCAGGAAAGGAGAAACAGGAGGCATAGCAATTAAACATGATTTTAGTAAATAAAACAACATCTATTCTTTATTGATTTTACATTCGTTGCTCTCCAAAATAGGTGTCGCTGGAAGTTTCTCAATGTTGTGTCTCTTGGAACAACTCTTTCCTCTGTCTCAGTAACACAAATATGAATCAGTAAGAAGGAAACAGGTGTACTGTCAAGGTTGGATAAAGAAAAACCTCTACATGGCCAAGAGGCTTTATATAGACCACTGATCTTAGCAATTGGGCTAGAAGATTAAACCTGGGTGTTAGTTCAGCCTTATGACAACTTACAGCTGTAAGATAAAACTTATCTCATCCACTTTACAAAGGTGAAATAATGACATTTCTAATTTTACACTGCTTTTATATAGGTCATCCTGAAATACTTGCACTTTTGCAGTTAAAAGTGAAAATTGATTTAAGGGGGGGGGAGGGGGGAACCCCACAACGTGGGCAGTGGGCAAAAGATGTGATTAAAGGATTTAAAGACCTGTTTGAGATAAAGTAATTTCTGTTGTTGGGAAGAAAACAAAAGGAGACTACATGTTCAAACACACAAAAGGAAAGAACAAAGTTGGTCCAGTAGCTGCTGCAGGCTCTGGAGAAGTAAACTAGGATATGGATGAGCAGATGAGGCTTACATTTTCAAGCTAGACCTGATTTATCATTCTTCAACAAGGTGCAGCATTGAGAGGTACCACATTCTGGTACACTGGGTGAATATGGGGCAACACAGCTCAATCTCTATAATCATGACATCATCCCATGAGGTGGTTATTATGCAGCGCTGCAGCTGTTGCAGGTGCAGTCAGAGATGCATGTGGTCAGTTACCAAGATAAATTGGCTGCAATGTGCTCCACATGAGTGCTAATAGGAAGCCTAAGATGGAATCCAGCAGTATGAATTTTAAATACAACACAAAAGATTCATATCAAAGTGGCAAGAAGTAGATTTGAAGAATATTAGACACAGGCAAAGAGCAGGAGAGAAATTAAAAGAAAGTGAGTGTGGAGAGAGTTGGAACATCAAAATCAAAAGAAAAACAAAAGAAAAAATAGCCTGAGGTCTCATTCAAAGAGAACACGTCCTCCTTTGGAGGCCTACACACTAATACACAATATGAAAAGTTTGTACAGTTTGTTTGATATAAGGAAGAAAGAAGAGAGGTGTAGATTTTTCATTTCTGATTAAATGAAAGATGAACAGATGAAGAGGAATTGTAGATTCAGCTACTGGAGTGGAAAAAGTACAATTAGCACTTGGTTTTGCTAGCACACAGATACATAAGCAAACTGAGTTTATAAACTCCACATCAAAATCCAACTCACAATTGTGACAGTTCAGTAGTTGTTTAATGTGACAACAGTGGTAAAAACTGTAGTGTACCAAGATCTGCTTGTCACAAGGTATAACAGTTAAGGGAACCTGTCAGCTGCTCATGGCATCCCTTTCTCATGAGAATCTGTCAGAAGGTGGAATTTGTGCACCACACATCGTGCAGTGTGACATGACATCTCCCAGAAAGGGACTCTTTACTTACTCAGACTAGAACTGGAATGGTGCTTCTTGGTACATGTTCACTGACGTCTGGTTCTAGTTTATATGCTGATAAAACATTACAGTTAAATAACAAGACCTAAAATGATGCTGTACAACTCAGCTTTACAAGAAAAAGGAGCAAAGGAAAGATTTTCTAGATATTTTTATCTTTTTAATGTGATCTTTTCTCACCATGTAACTGCTCTTTGACTCCTACTGGGCAGAGGCTTGAAGCAAGAGCAGATGCTGGACTGCTGTCTGCAACTGAAGTTTTGGGTCCTCTCTTGCACTCTATCACAATCAGGTCTTTGCATTGCTTGTGACAGTTCATTCCACAGTCTGCAAACAAAACAAATTCACATGATTCAGTGGCTTTGTTGTAGTGTCTTAAGATCAGCTGTCACACTGCGCTGCCTCCCCAGGAAACAAGAAAGTTTCTTTGGTGTTCTCTACACGTATTACCTGTAACCACATACATCTGGTAAACAGACCAAGGACATCCCTTTGCTATATATGCCTAAAACTCATTGCCATTGTGAAAATACAAAATAGCAACATTCAGTCACAACAGCCTTCTGACCCGGAGCTGCAGAGAAAGCAGACCTCTATGAGGAAGAAAACTCTGCAAAATACACATTGTCATTGTGCTGCACAGTTTTCACAGCGTTTGTGTTTGTGCCCATTGGAATATAAGGGTCTGTTCCCAAGCCCTCTGAATTCAGTGATGTTTTGAAAAGGGTTAGACCTATCAGTTTTGAGTTCCTTCATCTTTGCATTTCTTCTAGACCATCTGCCTGTCTTACTATTCTTGAATCATTCTCCTCCCTGAAAGGTCAGATTAAATAGGTCCATAAACATAGCAATGATTCTCAGGATGATCAGACTTTTTTGTCATTCACCATCAATTACAGATTAAAATTAACAAAGTATAAACTACCTTACCTTTGCATCTGTATCCTTGTTTAATGACTCCCCATAGCTGAAATTCAAACAAACAGAAAGACTATGTATTAATATTTTTCTCTGCACATTTGATACCTCGAGCTATAAAAATCCACTAAAAGCTCCATTCGTTTCTAAGATCTGAGCACCTGCAGAGTATCTTGTTTTTCTATCCATTTAATGGTGAGGTCCAAAATAGGAACTATTTACCTCTTTAGCATAAGGCAAACGAGATATTTTATGTGTGTTCCTCAATCACAAACAAAATACCTTGAGCTAGTCTCTAAGGAATACTACAGCAGATCTGACAGCACCCAGAGAGGCTGTGGGGCTGGAGTAGATGGAGAATTCTATCTCAGCACTTTTATTTGATCATAGCTGAAGCAGGGATTGGTAGGACAGTCCGTTTTACTAAATCTTTCTATACCGGAAGCAGGGGGCATGGCATGTCTGTACCAGGACTTGAGTTCTAGCAGCCCCATGGAGTGGAAGGCTCTGGATTTGGAAGTCTTGCTGGAGACTGTGTTTGGTGACACAATCGAACAGCACGAGGTAGGAACCATGTTTAAACAGATAATAGTACTGCCAAGAGGAATGCAGAGGGTACCTTTAAGAGCTACACAGGCAGAAGCCTGGTGTCCTGTATAGCTTGGTGTTCTGTATAGCTTTGTATAAACCCATTTCTGTATACGACACATGGTGATTACGAGATAAAAACAGGCATTATTCCAAACAACATTAATACAATTTACTAAAAAGTAAACTTACAAATCCAGCACAGTTGTCGCAGAAAGTAGGTCTTAAGTAAGTGGTCTCTTGAAAGTTGTGAGCAAAGCCAAGTCCTAATTTGGAATAGATAGAGCTAGCCCTCATAAAGTAAGCTGTTATTTCATCCCTGCTAATCAGACCTTCCCTGAAAATAAATTAAAAAAGTTGTTTGTGAGACATACATTTTCTTAAAAGTATGAAGAGAATTAAACATATCTTTCTTCACAATTTATAATGGCAATAGTTTCACAGAAAAATTACAGTGATCTCAGTAATCCTGTCAACCACTCCCACAGTCTACAGAAGCTTATCTACACGTTTAAAATGCAGCCTGTAAGAATGAAGTATCTGCATACGTGATGCAACCTTAAAATTACTTCATAGAAAACCTCTGAATTATCACTATTGCATTTCCCATGCTTTAATATGTTAAGAAAGATGTTCTTAATCTGACCAAAATATAGATTTGCCAATTCTCTATTTCTGAGGCTGATCTTGGAAAAGTTCTTTAGTAGCATATACTGAATATATCATTCAAACAAAGACTTCTTTTGCTATTGTCTGTTGTTCCTCTTACACCAGCCTCTTTACCACTGCTGTAAGCCCATGAAGATGTCATTAACAACACATTTAGAAGATGCTTTGTTCACTTCTATTTGTGGGTGAAAAGGATGATTTTACCAACCTAATGATAGAAATAAAATTTAAAAACAAAAACCCCTCCCAAAACAGATGCTATAAAGTTGATAAGCAGAACTAGGTACTCACCAGTCCTTAGCCATTACACAAAATGAGAATGGAAAACTGGCAGCTATCTTTTCAAATTCTTCCTGGGAAATGTATCCATCTTGATCATGGTCATAATTTTTGAAGACAGACTGTGCAAGGTAACAGTACAACAGTTTATAATGGGGATAGGCTGAATTACCACTTTAGAAAGTCTCCACCATATTTATGGATTTCCTCTCCCACCTTCTCCCAGGATCTATTAAACAGTGCAACAGTCTAACTGCTTTTTGCTAAAGCATAAAGCAGCATTATGATTTCTTGATTTGTATCAAAATGTAGCTAAATCAATATAGCCAAGATAGGCTGGACTAAATGGATGGCCAGGCCGAAAGAGTTGTGGTGAATGGAGTTAAATCCAGTTGGCACCTGGTCACAAGCAGTGTTCCCTAGGGCTCAGTATTGGGGCCAGTGATCTGGACAAGGGGATTGAGTGCACTCCCAGTAAGTTTGCAGATGACACCAAGCTGAGCAGGAGTGTTGATGTGCTTGAGGGTAGGAAAGCTCTGCAGAGGGATCTGGACAGGCTGGATCAATGGGACAAGGTCAACTGTATGAGCTTCAACAAGGCCAAGCACTGGGTCTTGCTCAAGTGAGTCACAAAAACCCCATGCAACGCTACAGGCTCAGGGAAGAGTGGCTGGAAAGCTGCCTGGCAGAAAAGGACCTGGGGGTGTTGAGTATGAGCCATCAATGTGCCCAGGTGGCTAAGAAGGCCAACAGCATCCTGATTTGCATCAGCAACAGTGTGGCCGGCAGGACTAGGAAAGCAATTGCCCCCTGTACTAAGCACTGGTGAGGCCACACCTTGAATCCTGTGTTCAGTTTTGGACCCTCCACTACAAGAAGGACATCGAGGTGCCGGACAGTGTCCAAAGAAGGGCAACGAAGCTGGTGAAGGGCCTGGAGCACAAGTCTTATGAGGAGCGGCTGAGGGAACTGGGGTTGTTTAGCCCGGAGAAAAGGAGGATGAAGGAAGACCTTATCACTCTCTAAAACTACCTGACAGGAGGGTGTAGTGAGGTGGGTGTCTTTTGCCCAGTAACAAAGTGATAGGACAAGAGGAAACAGCCTCAAGTTGTGCCAGGGGAGGTTTAGATCTGGTATTAGGAAAAATTTCTTCACTGAAAGAGTTGTCAGGCACTGGAACAAGCTGCCTGAGGAAGTGGTTGAGTCACCATCCCTGGAGGTATTTAGATGTGGTAGATGTGGTGCTTAAGGACACGGTTTAGTGGTGGACTTGGTAATGCTAGGTTAATGGTTGGACTTGATGATCTTAATGGTCTTTTCCAACCAAAACAATTATATGATTCTATAAATGCTTCACTACACAACAGCTCTTTTTTAGTTTTGCTTTAAGATCATTATGTCCGGGTCTACAGACAGAACTCGNTAGTTTTGCTTTAAGATCATTATGATCAGACAGATCATTTATTTAAGATCATTATGACAGACAGAACTCATACTAATGCTCTCAATTAGTGTTCTCAGTGATGATCACTGTAGCCAAATCAGTGTAGCTGTCTAACTTATTTTATAGGTCAATGCTATGTGAGAAGTAGTTATACGACAGAATTGTCACGTAGACGGCTGTTTACACTTGTGGGACAACATTACTATTTATCTCTGGCCCTAAAGCAAGGAGCACACCTAGGCCAAATTTAGAAACATATTCCAAAACAGTGTGTATCAAAGGATACCTAGCAATATTAGAAGTGTTCAGAAGGGAAAGAGATGAAGCAGGAATGCAAAGACAAACTCTTCACCTCTCTCTCCCTGTCAGTTTTGGAGTCAATCACCTGAGCTTACTTGATGGTTTCCAGTAAAGCAGGTAGCCCAAAAGAGGAGAGAAAAAGCAATGGCAGCTAGTAACAAAGCCATTGAGAGGCCCACTTTCAGACTCCACCAATAACATGATGGAATTCTTGGTAGAAATGGACTCACTGGCAGAATGACTCTGGAAGTATACAAACCAGCATTTACACTTCCTGCTGGCTCCTTAGCCACTTAAGGAATTTCCTCCCATGCCTCATGGGCCAGCTAGGCAGAAATACCTATTTGTGAGGACAGAAGTGCTTACAAACTCAAGTATAGTTTTAAATGTGTCCAGTGTTTTTTTCCCTTTTTTTTTTATCTTCTCATGCCTGGAGATTAAGGCTACAGCTGATAAGGTAAATGGGCCAACCATACTTACATCTACCATCCTCTGAACATGTTTGCTGATGGTTTTTGGATCAGGTTTTGGGGCTACTCCTGAGGCCCAGTCTGCAACTACTGGTGGTCTGGAAGGTGTCAAAGGCTAGAATAAATTGAATGGAACTTTGTTAGTACCACATTGAAAGATTTTCAGTATTACATTTCTTTCATTTGTGACAATGGGCTATGTGATATAGGACTACAGAAATGGCCTCTCATACTTTTGGTAATTACATGGTGCTTCAGAGAAAGCTCTTCCCTGAACTGTCCAAAACAGTGGTCGCTCCTTAAGTTGTCACAGTTCATTTACAGCGCTGAAAATTCACTATCTTTTCCATATTTACAAAACAGGAACAAAGCTACAATATAACACTCATGGGTTTCATCATTTGAATCACATAAGAATTCTTCATTTAAAAGAATCTGTATCAATTACCAAGATTAAGTCTGGTGTCATGGTTCTACACAAGTGACTTCATTAACCAAACAATTTATGCTTTAACAGATTATTGCTCAGTCTATAAAGCGAAAGTGTTTTCAATTTCGGATAAAATAAAATTAATGCAAGTCACATTACTCATTAAAAAAAATAATCTTTTTGTTAAAAATCTGGAAAGGCCCTTACGGCAGCTCGGTGACTTCGTGGCTCTCGTGCATATGAAAGCTCATAAATTTCATCTTCTGTGTAGTAAAGATCAAGGGACAGCTGAAAACAAACATAACATTAGTTTAAGCCCAAAACAGTCACTACTACTTCATAAAATAAACTTGTTCCTGGCATGCATTAGTATTCTTGTGGATTATATTTTAATTTAGGTTGCACCTAGAAAAAATGCACTTGAGCTGCACAGGTGTTCACAGTGATTTGAAATGAGTACATTTCTAAATTCCAGACTGTTCTTGCCATAATCTGGAAATCTGTAACATTACACAGCTACAGCCTCCCTGGGGATGCTCAGTGCAGAATTTCAGTCACTTTTCTGCACGTATCTCATGCGTGATCGCTGGAGAGGTATTTTTAAAAGTAGCTCAGGGCCTCTTTCAGGGAGTTAGCAGAGAGCAAATTTATTTTCTGCTATGCTGAGAATTAACTCCCCTTTCTTCCTCTTCCCTCTGCCCCCGCTGGAAAGAGAGAGAATGCAGAAAAGAAGAAACGATTTATATTGTGGCACAGCAAGTGACTATGCATAATTAGCAGTCAGTTAATAAGTAACCTGAAAAAACCTGTTACTCCCGATTCAAGTTGTCTATCATGCAACTAAACACAAAAGCACTATTTGAATGACACTGTCCATCAACTCAAATTCTCAAAAACTCTTGTTTAAACATATTTATCCAACCCAGCTGTGGCCATGTTGAATTAGGATAAAAGATAGGCTTGGATATATTTAGTAAGAACCCTTAGCTGTCAACAGCAGTTATTCAAAGTGAGAAACACGACATCTGCGTAAATGAAGAAATTTGAAAAAATGATGAAATTTATATCTTTCCTTTTGCACATGTTCCGGAAAACAAAGGGTGTTTCAAAAAGATGACCCCAATTTCAATTAAAGGTCCATTTCTAATGGGTCCATGTTTTTGAAACACCCTGTAGTATAGCAAGTATTTTATTGACTGGAAAAAAATTTTGAGCTAAGACGGAATACTGGTAACACAACACTTTTTTAATATTTACATTAAAATATTCACTCTAGACATGATTGAACAGAAAAGCCAAATGTAAACATGTTACAAGCCTCAAGCTATGGCAAGTCGAAAGAAAATAAAAACTTGTTGCAGAGAATCAAGATTGCAGCAGTTATATATATATATAAACTAAGAAGCCAAAATACACTGTATTATCCAATAAATAACCTTACTCAAATTGCACATATACAATAACTTTCTTGTGAACAATTGCAGGAATTACTGTTGTAGTCATAATAGTGAATAATTTCAGATTCTTGGGGAAATATTAAAGTAGTTTCTGACACTCAGAAAACAAAAGTCCAAATGTTATGATACTTCTGTGAATTATTGACTCATGTATGTAATTACTAATACCTCTTCGAACTGATTTGCCTGCTAATGGGAAAGCTTATGACTAATGTAAACAGAAGAAGGAGAAAGACTTGGAAAAATCAGGGAACAAAAAGGAAAATTATGTGCCCTAGAATATTATCAGATTAGAAGCCCCTGCTTTAAAATGAAGTATTTATTTTAATTTATGTCCTGTCATATATAGCTTCATGAAATTGTGGTCAAAGTTCTATATATTTCTAATAGCCATTTTTATAAAACATTATTAAAAAAAATAAATTCAGACAAGACATTTAAAACATTTAGCAGGAAGAAATTCACCACTTTATGTAGCTCTATTTCAGGCCCTGGGCACATGTGCTTAATTTCACACACAAGTGTTCCCAGAGAGAACAAATAACCTCAAGCACATAAGCATTTTTATCTAGTAGCTTTTTGCTGAAACAGGACCTGTAACCAGAAAGTGGAAGCAGCCTATCTAGTTCTTCATAGCTGAGATACTTGTTATGAACAAACGAAACTGAGAAACAAGAAAGGTAGATTTACTGTTTTAACAAAAGATAGTATTTTAATTTACTAGGAGAAGCTAAAACTATTGTTGTGATGTATGTCCTAGGTAGTATCAATTTTGTGAGTAACACAACACTGACAAGGTATGACTGGAAGAGCAATACAACAAATATGTATTTGACTGACCTTTGTCGGACAGTTTTTTTAGTGCCAGAAGAAACTTGGCTAGAAATGTGGTATATTTAACCCTACACATCTTGAGGGACAGAACTTTCACGTGAAAGTTTATGTGTTCAACACAAGAAGGCTGTGTATGCAATCTTCAGCCTCCAAGGTGCATCTAAGGAAGCTTTCTACCTTTCTCCCTATTTAGGCTTAACCAGCACTTCCTTAGAGAAAGTACAAACAGATTGCTTACTCCTCTAGCAAAGCAGAAATAAACATTTCCTTCTCTTGTAGAAATAATTGGAAGCACACTGCTGAACTGGCACTCCTACCCTTTCTGCCAAATAAATCAGTATTACTAACTCCTTCTCTTCTTCTATTACTGTATATTTCCCTAAGGAATAAAAATCTTACAATATTATGTATTTATAATTAATGGAATTCTCTAGTTGTTTGAGAAGTATATGAAATTATTTTTAAAATGGAGGTATTTATCTCATCTAACAGACTTACTGTAAGCAAATGAACAAGGTCCATATTAGCCTCCAGGGGAAGTGGCATTTCCTGAAGTTGTATCAGCTCATTTATGTGGTTATACAGAGAGTATAGTTTGTATACGTTAATTTTTTTGTCCTCTAAGTAGTCTGGCATGCCCTCATAAAGTGATATCAAGTCTTTCAGGTGAACCCCAAGGATTGGAATCTTAAAGTTACTGCACTCATTATAGGCACGTCGATAACTATCGTAATTTCTGTAAGATGAAAGCAGTTCCGTCATTTCATTAAACACCTATAAATAGAAAGGAAACAAAATAGTCAAAATTGGTTACTGTTTCTGTTCTGGTCCTACAGCTTAAGAATTTCCCATGTTATTGTTAAGGGGTTTACACACAATGACTCTTGAAACGAATTTCAAAACATTAGGCTACAAGTGAAATCTAGGTATTTACCTCCCCTAATTTAACTATGTTTAATATGTAACTATAGATAGTTAATCTACAGCCTAATCTACAGTGCTGATCTTCCTACATTCCCTAGTCAACGAAAAGAAATAGTATCTTCTCAAATCAACAGGATGTGTATGCAGTTAATGCATAAGCATAGCACAAGCTCTCTCACCTTCATAAATGCAACCATTTTCACCTGAAAATGTGGAACGCACTTCTCTGGCTTCCAGCTCACCAGCTGGAATTAGAAAGTTGTGGCAGAGTAACCCTATGCTGTGCTGTGGTGCCGTCACAGCATAACTAGAACTCCTGCTATGGTTCAATGTGGCACATCTGTGCTTTTAAGAAAATTTTTCCATGAAACTAAAGAAGAAAAAATACATTGAACTTGTTGCAAAGGCCAAACAAATCTTAAGTCTAGCAGAATAAATATTTCCCTTGTTTAAAACTATACAGGTACAAAGTTGACTCTTAACATTTTTAAATCAATGGACCAATGCTTTCTTGTGGAAGCTCCTGTCTAACCCTTTAATTTTTAATCTTCACAAACTGTTTGTTATAGTTAAACTTTGAAGTGTGTTATCAAGTCACTAATTACCAGCCTTTATTCACCTGCTTTCTATTAGCACTTGTATACAATTTCTTGATGCAAAAAGTTATTCAAATGATGGACACATTTGCAGTCACATATGCAAAATGACAAAATTTGTAAAACTACATGTGTCTAAAATAAGCTTGCTAACTGGTTTTATAGATCCTGAGAGCTGCAACCATTATCAGTGGGAAGTCATATTTCTGGTTTATACTCCAGGTATGCACTGTTCATTCAAGCTGATCATACCCTGATCAGAACAGGTTCATTAGATACCTATACAAAATCTTTCAGGCCCCAAACAAAGTAAGATAATAAACCATATTAGTCTCTTAAGAAGTCATATCTTAAGAAGCTATTTTATTGCTAAAATACAGGCTTCTCTTCACAGCTTTAGAAGCCAGAATCTCAGCAAAAAATATATCCATCTGTATTTCACAAGAATTTAATTGGAAATTACTACTGATTCCTAACATTCCACTGTATTATAATGTGTGTGTATTAGGGCTAAGTTTGTTCAAGTCTTAACTAGATAAAATCTGTCCTGGGGAAAAAAAAAAAAATCAGATGAACAAACCCAGTCTTTTCAGTTTTAAACTCAAAGTGCAGAGCTCTGCAAGCATTTCATAGACTCAGGATGGTCAGTATTGCTATGGATGACCAGTTTTGTTCTCAAATGTTCTAGGATCCAAATCTCTGCTTTCATGTTTGAATGCTATTCTGTACTACCAACTATAAATGAAAATGCAGCTCGTCACATCTGAGTATTAAAAGAGAAACTTTAGAGAAGCTCTACAAATCTTGAAGAAAGGTGGGATTAGAAATGTAGGAGTAAGTGGTGTCATAGAGA
The DNA here is from genome assembly GCA_013398125.1 of Aegotheles bennettii. Lineage (NCBI taxonomy): Eukaryota > Metazoa > Chordata > Aves > Caprimulgiformes > Aegothelidae > Aegotheles > Aegotheles bennettii. Next base: position 14,443 of record VZRW01012324.1, on the reverse strand, counting down.
TGAAATGACAAGAAAAAAAACCTCCAAATCCAAAGGAATTATTTCCTTTTTTTTTCCTTGTCTTTTTTTCCATATTATCCAATGAAGTAAGGTTGTATTGTGTGTGTGCAATGACAAAAAAGTTAAAGGTTATCTTACTTGTAAAACTTAGGGGAGCAATACTAACCTTAATTACATCATGAGGAACACATGAGCTTGTTTCCTTGAGTCTGGAAATGGAACTGTGACAGAGACCTCCTATCACTGCCATTAATGTATTGAAATTCTGCAGCTGGTGGAGCTTCTGTGTTGACATACAAGAAACCATTATTTATTATTTAAAGATTCAAGTTGTTCAATATACACATCCAAATTCTACATTTCCTCTACTGTCTTCCTCTGAAGTCTTACAAGTTTTGTGCCACTATCCATTTGACTTTTGTTTTGGTAATGAGTTGTGATTTTACTGCGCGTAACATGTACTTATTCTACTGTTACTAAATCAGATATTAATTCTGCAGATAGAGTAAGTCTTCCAAGTACTTCCTCAGTACTCTTCCCTCTTCCCACAATCTACCACAACTAGGAGACACTGCCTATTAACTTGATTATGAGTGCAGTTGAATTAGGATGCAAAGACCACCAACAGGACCATAGCTCTGCTTCTATCCAGTAAGGCGTATCTGGTAGAAATGCTTTTAATTATGGCCAAAGGCATGATAGTGATTCATGCTTTGGAAAGGTAAACAGTCACAGCGTGGAATCTCACCATCTGATCCAAAAGCAAGCCTAGTTTTCCAGTGAAAATTTCTTCAGATTGGATATGAGAAACTCATGGTGCCATAACACCGTAATATCTGAACACTTGGTATGAAAGCACAGCATACACAAATATGCATGCTGTATGTATGAACCAGACCAGTGCCAATGCTCCCAGATGACCCTAAAGCAGTAACATAGGAAGAGCAAATAAAGGGCTATATCAAAGGAAGACAAAATAAATACCACACATGTCAAAATTTAACTGACCTGTGCAACATGAATGAACTTGATGAACACTTCAGCACGAAGCTGCGGTGTTGGTCTGCTGAGAACCATCAGTTGCACCCACTGAGAAATACCATTGCAAAGAGCAATTGATCTTTCCATTGTTGGATTCTCCTTCACACAACTATTCACAACGTAGTTCTGATAATCTGAGAACTTAAAACCCAAAAAAACCAGTGAAATGAAAACGCATCTCCAGTTTCCTATACCTCATGATCTGTGTGCAGATACAGGTCTGCTTTACAAATGAAACACACAAGATACATTTTATACCTTAAATATCCATAAGGCTGAAATCTCTCCTTTGTCAAAACTTTGTTCAGTTCAGAGAAGAAGGCTTCAACTAATTGAATTAACTGAAAGCATCTTTTTGCCATAACTTGTATCACATCATTTGCAACTTGTGTATCTCAGGAGCCTTGGCTCTTATAGATCCTAGGATGAATAGACTTCTGGCTTTCTTCCCAGCCTCAGTGGCTCCATAGATTCATTGAATCTAGGCTTCTACAGGGAAGGTTAAACTAAATGTAAAGTGTAATCTAGTAACTCAGTGGCAGTTTAAGGAAGTTTAAGGAAGTGTTCAGTTTATGTAGCTAGGGCACAATTCTGAATTAAGCTACATTAACACAAAAAGCAAGTTCAATGAAATTAACGTAAAATTGAGATAAGACCATTAAGAATGAGAGCTACAGGTACCTTAGTATTTATAATACAGCTTGTGAGACTCTCATACTTAACCAAAGCAATCTAAAATTGTTCAGTAGACACTTGTATATGACAAATGGATCTTTTTAAGCCATTCTTCCCATTAAGATCAAAGAGAAGTAATAATTTGCTTTTGTTCATCCAATGTTTGTCTGTTCTCTTGATTTATCCATTAACAAGAATACACAAGAATTTGAATCATCAAAGAATGTGACATGGGATTTATATATCCATTCTTTACTATGACCACTAATACTAACATCTTACCAAAAACATTTATGGCTGTAGTTCCACCTAATTTCTTTCTTAAGGCCACAGGAATACGCTGAATGGCAATGATCCTTAAAAAAAGGTCATAAATTGACAGGCTGCTGTGTGTTTCTTGCTCTCCCTCTCTCACTTTCTCTCCACTTTTTAACTATTTTCCATCCATTTACTAAGAACTATTAACACTTTAAAAAGCAGATATAACAGCAGATCTCTCTTGATTTGTCCTCTTACTAAATTAAAAATGGAAGAAACATTAACATTAATAAGTAGAGCTGCCTCTGAGATTACACAGTACTAACTTACAATTACTGTTTGAATTTTGAACCCCAGCCAGATTTGGCTGGATCTTGAAATTTAAGCAACTACATTATACAGATAGATAATTTTTCAGTATCTGACTACATAATTACGGACTTCATAGAAGTTTCACTACAATTATGAATCAGTTTGATTAGTTTCTATTTTGTTCTCAGCAGCTCTCTCCTTCAGAAAAGGAGTTTTTTAAAATGATGAACAAATTTATATATACTACTAAAAGCTTTGAAATAATTTTGGTGTAAGAATGTATTAACAAGGTCAGCTGTAACAAGATTGTTAGTGGCAGATATGGTAAAGAAGTCCAGGTATTTAAACAATGCAAGAGTCTGATATTGCAATGACTAACTTATGAGCCTCAACAGGAAAGCAGAATCCAGATTCTTACAAAACAGTGTAGCCTCCCTGTATTTTATAACTATAAATTAAAATGGTTTCCAAACACCAGCAGACCTGCAGTTATTACTCCGTGAACACCACCCCCTGCATTTTTCTTTGCTGCAAGATACATGCTGTCTCGTGGAAGATTTTGCTGTGCACTCTATACGTTCAGGGGATCAAGTATTCCTTTCTGACTTTCAAATGCCCAAACCTATTAATAGTTATTTCAGTGACTGATACCACAGCAGGTCATTTGAAGCCTTTCTCCCAATACATGCCGCCAGATTGGAATAATAAAAGAATTTGGTGGCTTAGCATATCATGAACACATTTTGCAAAGAGTTAACGAACATAGCTATTTATTAATTGCACATTATTTTCTGATCTGAGGTCTCGGTAAACTCAATTTATACCAAAACATATGCAAGGACTCTGTATATAAAATGCATAAGAGTATGTAACTGTTGGAACTCTATGACACATCTGACACTCCAACTGCAATCATACTTGTTATGCTCATTAATCATTAATTACTTTATGTCTGCACAGAGCTCGAAAATGTTAAGAGTTATATAAGCTTTGCATATTATTACTGCCTACAGGCAGCAATCTGTGCATGACTTTGGTTCTGTGACTTTTTGAATTTAACACAAAACAGGAAGAGTCATGTACTGTCAGCTCAAAATAAAGTACACTAACATACAACTGTGAAATCTTCCGCAGTCTACTGAGAGCCCCTTTCCTTGCAAGACTTCATCTTCAATTTGTAGTGTTTCCAAAATACCCACTAAATAACCAAATCAACAAAACTCCCTAAAAAAACCACTTTGCTTTCACTGTTATTAACACACTGACTTTGCAACCATCTAGATTTTGGCCTCTAACGTTCACTTTTCTTTTCCATGCATGAGCTGTAGCAGGTTTGAATAGAAGTAATGTTGTAGCATACAAGGATGCAAGTGAAGCCAAGGTGCATAGGAAAGTTAGCATCTTATCAGTTAGGTGAGAAAACAAATCAAATTAAATAAAACATAAATGAGATAAATCCTTAACAATTGTGTACTCAAAAGCTTGTCTAATAAAATATTTTAAACCCCCTTTATATTAAAAATGGCATTTTCTCAAGTGCTTTCTTATCCCTAGTCTTTATTTTGTTATGCAAAATAAAAAATGGCAAGTAGATTCCAGTAGACATATATATACAGACACTCCATCAGTCACTGCACGAGAATGCTGCATTGTTTCCTACAGCCACAGGAGGCTAGCACTCTAGGAGAATATTCCAAGTTTCCTTCATCCCATTTCAGCCTGATTACCGATTTGAGTCAAAGACGACTGCTTGTTCCTGTGCCCAATGACAACAGTTGTTCTATCAAAAAGAGATTATTTGGAAGAAGATCAAATGGTTTACTCCTTTTCCTTCCAACTGACCTTGCCCCGACTCTTCCACAGTTGTTTAAAGGGTTCACTCTTCCTCTCTCAAATGACTGCAGCAAAAGGGTATGTACTCAGAATAAGTACCACTGGCCACCTTCAACACTAGTAAAACAAAAAGAGTCTGGACACAGATTCAGCTTGTCCAACAGCTTGCACTGCAGTGTTAATCTTGTCATACTACCCCTCTCCCAACTTTTCTATGTCCTTCCCATCTTTGTTTAAAATAAATAAATGAATAAATAAAACTAAATCACTTACTGATATTCTTCTGAAAGACTTAAATTCAAGATAGGTAAGGTGGTCTGACAGCTCCTCTGGCTCAAGGTGATCAAAAAGAAGCGAGACTTTCCGTTTCTTACTGGTGTTGGCCTTTACACGCTGTGTGAGCTTTCTAGACCAATCCCTAGAATTTCTTTTAGACAAATTTTAAAACAGTTATTTTCTGAAGAGCAAACTTTTCCTGTCTCCCTAATACAAAAGTAACATTGTTTTCATGCCTTACTGAAATAAAAAATGCATTATTTTAATTTCTAAATATCAAGTTCCACTCATGCATTACAGATTATTTGACAAAACATTAATGTTAGTCTTGATGTAGCATGTAAGTACAACTATATTACTAAACATCATGAGATTATATACTGCACTTCCATAACTTCGTCTTCATTGAACACATCCAGTGCTCCTCCATTTAATAATTCTTCCTTGACCAGGTTTTGAGTATGAACTGCATACCCCTGTGCTATTCACCCATGGAGTAATTGGATTTGAAAAACTAAATATCCCCTTTCATAACCAGATCTAATATGTATGCCAAATTCTGCTCTTCTTCTGCCTGTGCACTTCTAACCAAAGTATGCATTGACCCTGTTATACAGTTCTGCGGAACTATTTTACTCTCATATAACAAGGAAGGTTCTCTTCCTAAGAAAGAACTATGTGATGTATAGCTGTTGGATTTATTCTTGACAGGACAAGTAATTTTAATTTTAAAGTCACATAAAATAGTATCAAGAGCTTGACTGTGTAATGAACTGTATCTTCTCACTTGCTTTAGTGTTAAAAATATAAACACATGTTTTTAAACTCATCAAAATGTATTCTCTTTTCTCATCGACTTCAAGTGATCTTTCAAAATCATTAGGCCTCTATAAATTTTCTAAGTTCCCTGCATAGAGTAAAATTTATCTAGCGTAGAGAATCAGCACAAAGTCTACACAGCAGCGAAATTCAACCGAAGCCATTCTTGAAAGGCAGTCTGTTCCTCTACGTAATATGTATTTAATTTATAATAATGTATAAACTCTCCTAAGGATAGATAGCATATGACTTCTTAAAATTAACCCACTAAAGGACCATTACCCTGCTATATTGGAGAGACCATATATATGAATAAAGGAAATTCAGAGCAAAAGTTTGTTTTCCGAGCACATTGAGACTCTGGCACTCACATTTGAGTTGTGTCAATTAGACGACAGTGTAACTCCTCACCATTAGCTTTAACCAGTTCTTGAAACTCCTCCATAGTTGTGGACAGTTTAGAGTCCATTTTGAACATAACCCAGAACTCTGTAATCCAATACCTATTGCACATTGAAAATACAGAAACAAAAAAAATAAAGGTTTTGCTCTAACATCAGTAATACTGAAATTTAGATAGTTGCTCCTGTTTATGAGTTGTATTTCTTCTTGACCAACTTGAGGGGATGAATCTTTCTGCTATATGCTTTTTCTAGGCTACCTTGATTTTATCAAAAAACAAATTTTCAAGATTAAAAATGAATTAGGAACTACCCGGCTTAATTCTGTATAGAACTATACTACATATAAGTCTACAATAAATTAAATATTACAATTTCTTGTTTCACATTAAATCTAGATAATATGCATGCTTACTTTTTCTTCATTAACTTCTAGATAATTTTATATATTCCTTTAAAATTTAAAATTATTTGGTCTGAACATAAAAAAAAAATGCACTATGCTAGTCAGAATTTTATCTATTAACTGAAGAAAAGTTTACTAATTAAATATATTCAGTAGCTTACAGATGATTCAATCTCACATACACAAAATATTTTCAGAGAATACACTTTTCTATGTTGGGCATTCCAATTGTTTCAGTTGTATGTTATATATTTCAGTTCCTGTATGTGACTTGTCACCCATTGTGGTGGATTGACCCTGGCCAGCAACTGAGTACCCACCCAGGTGCCCGCTCAGTCCCCTCTCTCCCCACAGAAAAACAGGGGAGAGAATAGAAAGAGCAAAAGTGAGAAAAATGTGTGGGTCAAGATAAAGACAACTTAATAACTGAAGGAAAGAAAAAGCTGAACAAAGGACTGATGCAAAGGCAATCACTCGCCATCTCCCACAAGATGCCCAGCCAGTATCTGAGCAACAGCTACTTCAGAATGACTACCTCAAGTTTTTATTGCTGAGCATGATGCTGTGTGGCATGGAACACCCCGTTGGTCAGCTCAGGTCAGTTGTCCTGGCAGTGCCCCCTCCCAACCTCAAGCTCCCCCCCAGTTTACACTGTGGGAATGGGGGGTGTTGGGGGGGAAAGGAGGGGAAGTGTTGGGACGGGCGTAGGTGGCAGAGTGAGAAACAGAAACTCTTTACCCTGTGCAATAACTGTTTAGCAATTGCTAAAACATTGGTGTGTTTTATTCACAAATGCAAACCACAGCATCATAGGCACTGCTATGAAGAAAGTTACCTCCACCCCAGCCAGACCCAATATACCCATGCATGAAAAAAAACCTGTGCTTGTTGGAAAAATGGAAATGCACATTCTTACAGGTTCATGTACGTTTTTGACTAGAAGCAAAAATGTTTCTGGATCACATAAAATACCAAAGCATTCTGACCTAACCAGTGATTTGCTTTGAGATAATAAAATCACCACCATTTAAAACAAATTTTACTTTCCTGTTACTATTTATTTCCCATTTTGTGTAAAAAAGAGGTATCATATGCTAATCTGTTATCAGAGTTGCAACTTTATTTCCTCTCTTCTGTTTTCTGTAAACTGAGATATCAAACTTTACTGTACTTAATTAAAAATAAAAGTGATCCAGGATCATTGCAAGTGACTAAGTAGAACTACTAAGGAGAATTACCTACCAAATACAGTAGAGTTTTGCTTATATAAGAACAGATGCAATATCCCACTTCATTTTTTTAAAAGGTTTTAAAAAACCTATATAATAACACTAGATGCAATGCTACTAATTCCTGAGCACAGTCATTTTTCACTGATGTTTCAGATACAGATTCATACAGACCCAGTTCAAAAATGTGACCCAATAATTCATGCACTGACTTCAACGGATCTGCACAAAGCCAGCTGGGCCTTTTTGTGTAAAGCTGCTGAAGTGAATCTTGAAAAGCTGAAGCAGTATAGCTGTTTCTCAATTTAATGTCAGCTTAAGACATGCAAAAGTATTCTTATGTATGGCACAAGGATAGCTGCAGACTAGTATCTCCTAAGAAAGAATATTCTTACCTCACAAAATAGCATATCTTTACACATACTGTAGAAGATTTATTTTCTAAAGCATTAAGATAGGTAGAAAACTGTTAAGGAAAACCACATCCATTCACATGTGATATGAAATGCAACATGCTCGATACCTCCCTACCTGTAAGCAATAGGAATCATTCTACTGATGGCATATAATATCAGATTAGGGTTTTACACAAGCATATACAAAGTATAGCCCAAGTTCATTAGCACGTTTATTGTAAAGATGACTACTATGAGTAATATCGATGTAGCCACCCAAGCACTGGGTAGTGTTAAGTAGTAAAATGACTCTGCTTTCTACAGGTGTTTCTTTGCAGCATGCCTCAAAATTGCTAATAAAACTCAATCACCTGCACATCTCACAAAAATTTGAAACAGTAATACCAAATTTATCAACTACTGCTGTTATGAAGAAACCCTTTAGTTAATCACTATTCACTGGAGCTTTTCCCAAAAAATGCCATTTTCTTTTAAACATAACCAGTTATATATAATGATAGAGAAAAAATGTGAAATGTCTCTCCTTGCAAACCCCACCTTCCTAAGAAACAGTTTTCATTTGACTTGCTGTGATAACTGGAAAGACACACCCATATTTTTAGTCTACTGGCTCTATAAAATGTATTTGATATTGTAGTCAATGTCTTTTTGAAGACATGGAAAATCTGTTTGGAAAATGATTATGCATATCTTCATTCTTCTGCTGTAGATTACACACATATTTTCAGTACTAAAAAAGCATAATTTCATTAAAATACCTTGTGGATTCTCACACAATCTGGTTGAAATTAAATGCAGCCTAAATCTACTGCAACTGATGGGATGTACCATCCACAATTTAAACATACATATCAAGTACTGAGATTAGGCTGGCTACAGAATTAGTGATGTCTGAATAAGTTCCCAAATATTTGGAAGGGCCCTCAAACTGAATTTAGATGACTTACAAGTTACCCATAACCACCTAAAATCACTCACATAATTTAGAGCATGGAAAATGGTAAAACTGGGACATTTGCAAGGTTTTTCAAATTACAATGAGCCTAGACTATCTGATCCATTCAAAACTGCCTTTACTTTTCAATGTCTTTACAGGGAGCTATACACAGAGTCAAAAATCAAGCTTGCAAAACATGCAAGCCTGATAAAAGCTTGAATTACTTCTCCGACTGTAGAAAACATTACTTTTCAGAAACATGCAAACAATTACTTCCTTCCATTTTCAAAGAGTGCATGAGCCTAAGTTAAATTCAACACTACACCATAGTTGTAGCTTAGCATACTTGATCTAACACTTGTGGTTAGAGAAGCAGCAGGACAGTCAGAATCCAGCACTACAAATAGAGAGCTGTTGTAAATGATGTTTTCAAAAGCCAGTAAGATACAGAGTTTGGGGGAAGAAAGGATTATCTAAATTAAATTGTATCAAAACTGGCTGAAGATCTGTAGCATGTCAGGTCTGCTTCCTGTACTGTACTCATTTAATTGGGACTAAATATTCTGTAAAGCTAAGAAGTCACACAATATATTCCACAATTAAAAATTTCTAAGAGAGGCCAGTAATGGCAATATGATCTAGTAGTTTTGTTATGAAAAATCTAATGAGCCAGAAACACACGTGTATGAGTCCAGGCAGTCACCTCAAAATGGAAACAAACAGGAAGGAAAAGCTTATGATTTACTTCAGTGCATTGTAATTTTGAGTGTGTGTGTGTGAGAAATAATATCTGTTGAAAATTTTAATCTTCAGATGATACAATCAGAATATTTTTTAAAATTTCACTTTTGTTCTTTGCTCTTCTATGTTAGACAAAAAGAGAGAGAGAGAAAGAGATCAGAAACTTAGGCCCAGGTTCACAGTAACTAACAGAGGTGCCTACATTAATCTAACACCTGCTAGATATTCCCTCCACAGCCAATGGAGAGTGATTTATTCTACTTAAAATCTGCAGCCTCATCTTCTTCTCTGTGGATGATAAGCTAAACCAAACAGACAAACAAAAAATCCCAGCCCTAAGCCAAATGAAAACACACCATACAACCAAAACCTGTAAAGAACAAGTATATTGTTTAATTAGTAGTACACCCGTTGGTTAAATATCCTCTACTTACCCATTTCAAAGTTGTCAAGTTATCTAATATTACCTTAACAATGGGTGCATATTACAAAGGATATAGCTCAATGAGTTTCTGTAGCATGTCTGCAGATGAGATGATAAACTGATGCATGGCCAGAATTATCTTTAGCAGCTGGTTGTTTTGATATGCATTTCCTTTTAAATCTGAAAAACAGAAGGCGTATTCATATTGAAATCTTGGTATACCTTGGTAAAGAACTTGCAAAAGATGTTTTCAGAATACTAATTCTAATTAGGCCTGTTTACCTATGCTGTTTCAAAGATAGAAGTAAATTAAGGAAGTGCATCATTTTTCTAATGAGAGCTATGTAACAACTATTTTTCACTACCAGGATCTGGAAGACCCTTACAAAAAAAAAAGTAAAATAAGGCAAGCAAAAAAGCAGCGGTGTCTCAAAAGCACTCAAAATATCTAGATAATTATATATAATAACCTAGCCCAGCAATGCACTTAAATGCTTAGCTTTAGGCAGATGAGTATAACCTTTGAAACAAATTTATGAATTGTGGAACAAGAGAATTCAGTTACTTATCCATACCAGTCAGTCAGTGGCATGACTGAACAAACAGAACGGCGATATTCTTAAGTGTTTGGGAGCCTTTTTGTACAGCTGACCTACATAACACTAAAGAACATGCAAAAGTTAGGATCTGTATCTAGATGAGCATGGAATGAGATATAACGTATGCAGAAGCCCAGAGGTTAACCTACGCATACTCCTGGTGGAGGACCTAAATGTCCTAACACATTTCCTTGAACTATGTGTTACAAGAATTTCACTTGAAGAAGGTTTTTAGACTACAACTATCTTCTGAGTCCTGTGAGGTTTTCTTCCATGTTCAGAAAAGATCAAGGACATCAAATGCAGCAGAACATTTTAAAAAGTTTCCATTTCTGTAACAAACACAGTAGTGAGAGCGTTTGTAAATATTAACAGATGATGTTTTTCTACAGCCTGCCATGAGAGAGCCTAAGCAGCTTGAATTTGAATTAGACATCCTTTCAAACGCATAAGAAAATTTACCTTTTTGAATAATTTTAAATACATTGTCCTCTATGAGGATAAACGTAGTTACCACTTAAAATAGCAGTAACATGAACAATATACAGAAACAATTCAAAATAAGGCAAAACGGAAGAAGTAGGTGAAACAGCACATTTGCAACATATGAAATGGCATCTATTACAGGGCGGGGGGGGAGAAACCACAACATTTTCAAATTGCACAACACAAAAAATTAACATTAAACTTAGCTCACTTGCAAAACAATATAATCCATGTTAGTCATTAAGCAAGAGTTCCTCTTCTACAGGAAGGTACCAAATATGAAGAGAAAATCCCGGAGCCCAGGCCTTTTCTTTTTAACAATACATTGGATTTTGGGTAGAACTAAAAGCCTGATTTCCTCTAGATCTGTACCCTCTATTCATCACTTCACAATAGTCCTATTCATGCCCTTTATCACTATACTCTCTCCTGAAAGTCTTCCCTGCAATGGTACCATAACTTCTCACTCATGATTAAAGCTATCAGCTACACAAAAGCAATACAGCCTGGTTGAATCCAGGCTGATCAGTCAGACAGCAAAGCAAATGAAACCAATGCTGGGCTCACACAGCTGCCTCTACACCAATGTGGGCACTGATCTGATGTCTCGCCTCTCCACAAGCAATTCTTTGAGATTCCTATCTTTCCATCAAATTTAGCTTAAGCTGGCAGACAGGCTGACTCTATTTCCTGCAGAGTAGATGCAGTTTAGTAGAAAGGTGACTCAGAGTGGCCTAGATCTGTAGTTTACAAGTGAAGTTATTGTCTCAGCTGTTTGAAGCCCCGAAAGCAAAGGACATGCTGGGTATCACATAGTTGGTGTGGATAATTTCATTCTCCAAGCAAAAGCATAGTCAGTTTGGAGGAAACTCAATACAATAAACAGTCTTGAAATATCTTACTACAGCCAGCCTCTCAGGCAAGACAAGCAGAAAAATCCTCACCAGTAAATTCTGGCAGAGCCTATCTGAACATGCATCCCACTCAGCACTATTAAGCCCAGAATAAGAACTTGACGCATCAGGTGATCTGAACATGTTCTCACTGAACGTGAGAGACTATTTTCTGAATCTACCTTTTGAATCTACCAGTTACACTTAAATTGTAAGGAACAATTCTACCTACAGCAATATAGGCAAGGGAGAAGTCTGCCTGCCCTATAGCCCCCAAAACGAGTGCAGTATTGATCCCAAGTAACTGGAAGTTCTTGAGATGCCTTCTGACTGACACTACAAGTTCTCAGTTTTACAGCTTGAACTGAAGTTTGTGCATTCCTTGTTTGTGTGCTCAGATAATTTCATTAATTACCTAAAGAATCTTTCTGGGATATAAACTGCCCAGGTATTACAGCAGGTGCACTGAGGGCAAACAGCAAAAGTATTCAGCCAGAGAAGTGGGAAATTTAAGGAGGAAGGCTGGGACATAAGGAATCAATACTTATTCAGGCCTTTAGTACCTGGCATTTTGTAGTCTTTCAGTGTCTTCAGGAAGAGTAAAATTATTTCAGGCCTTGCACACTGTCTTCATTTATCCCACATCTGAGGCTAAACTGAAGCAGTTTGCGCTCCCACCCAATGACCCCTCCCCAGCCGAGAAGGGGAATCAGGAGGAGAGAAGCCCCATGGGTTGAAATATAAAGGGATTTAATGAAATAACACAACTAACACAAACACCAACATAAAGTATGTAAGCTTATACACAGCCTAGTCCTCAGGAGTAGCAACGGGAATGGCAGGGCAGGAGGGAGGACCCCAGGAAACAGAACTCCCCACTCTCAGCACACCTCCCCCTTTCTAATGAGCATGAGGTGAGTGGTGTGGGATGGATGCCCCTGTTAGCCAGCTTGGGGCAGCTGCCCTGACTTCAGCTCCCAGCTGACTCGGGGCTACTAATGGGCTGTCCTCCATGGCTGTCCCAGTGGATTCTGTGCCAGTGAAACGACCCAGAGGCCTGTAACAATTTTCATCCGTTTTACAAAACTTGGTATTCTGCCAGAGCCTCTACTGAACAGCTCTTGTTTAATCAGAGAAGCAATTCAATATATGTGTAACTTGGAAGCCAAATGGTTATGTGCACACATACTGTTAAGTCTATACAGCTGTAATTAAATCACCAGCTTTTCAGAAGTGCTCAATCTATAGATCATCTCCAGCTGACAAAGATAGCAAATAACTCACTCTCCCAGCAGTTCCTCCTCCATGCATATTACAAAATCCTCTGCCATGACATAACCCAGGTACCATTTGACACCAAGTTCCAGACTGAATTTCTGTCCTCTAGAAGGTCTCCTTTCCATTTCACCAAGATGCAGTATGTTCTGCCTACCATTAGTGATCAGGTCGTTTTCTTGTATAATAAAAGTATGTGATTAGGTATCTTCTTGCATAATAAAAGTGCATTTATGCTTCACAACATCCAGATCTAATTATCTCACAACAGAAATAGACTTCATTACGACAACATGCAATTATTTTGCGCACATTAAAGCAGTACCAAGTTTTGTGCCCTCCATTCTCTCATCCAACTAAAAGGCTCATCTCCACAAAGAAAAACATTGTAATAGTGATGGTTTAAAAACCAAATTAAACACTCTGCAGCAAAACATCTTAAGGTTCCCAGCACAGTTCAGCACCAAACAGCAAGCCTACATGGAACGGTAGCAGCACACAATTTTACAAACACATATAGTATCAAATAATTAATCATCTTCCTGCATAATTTTAAAAGGAAGCACTTTTCAAGTGCATACACCACAATACAGCAAATGTTATTAAAAAGAAAAATATTGAGTCTGATTCCTCTTTCATTTGTATTTCACAAATTCAAATGAAAAAAAACAACACGCAGTTAAACTGGTAAAAATGGGCCTTAAGTGAGAAAGGACTCCAGTTCACCTTTGGTTTCAGAACTGTCATTGGGGTTTTTGTGTCTCTGAACACCAGGTCACTTTTCGGAGAGCTAACCTGCTAAACATAGCTGTGTGTAAGGAAGTAACAAGTTACGGAAAACTACTTTTGTGCAAACGGCAGAGCCAATAAGAGGGCTTTCCTGACTGTTGCAAGAGAGCCTCTGAATGCTTCTGCAGCATCCTCTTTAACCTCCAGCAGTTTGTTTTAAAGCTTTGAGACTCATTTTCATTTCCGTTTATATACCTGTTTCAAACCACACACCCTGCTGAGCAAAAACCACTAAGCGAATACTAAATGAAGTGGAATGGGTGTGTTTCAGTTGGTCAATTTACCTTAAAGAAAGCTGCAAAATACTGCATAAGCCCTAGCTTCGTTTCACTGCAGCAAAATACAAACAACCCACTGGTTACATGCTTTTCCTCCTGTAAATGTCCTTATTGCACTAAGATGTTTTAATAAGTATTATCTGAAACAAACAAGGAAGCAGGAGTTGAATATACTTTTCCTGTATTTAACTACATGAGTGAAAGCACAAAAAGATTTAGGGCTAAATATTTTATGATCTATGTAGTAACACAAAGCTATTAACAACTACAATTACAAAAATTCCATAGCATATGTGAGACTCAGAACATACAAGAGTAAGAAGCGAGCGAGTGGTGGAGCGAGTGATGGATGCAC
>VZRW01012323.1:39458-181568 GCA_013398125.1 Aegotheles bennettii | reverse complement strand
TGTCCGTCCGTCTGTCTGTCTGTGTGCTCCGGACCCGGGCACGCCGAGCCGCGGTGAACATCGGGTGCGTGGCCGTGGGCAGAGGAAAGTTTTCCCGGACTCTCACACCGGCGTTAGACAAAGCAGAAGCGATCTGCTCCCGGTGTGCGGGGAGGGAGCGAGGGGATGGCGCCTCAAGGGTTGGGTTTGGTTTTATCCCCTCCTCGCCGCCTCGAGTTTGTGTTTCAGAGCCGTTCTGTAAAATGGTGACAGTCATTCTGAGTCAAGTACAGGGAGGATTGCAAAGAAAGAGGTGCAGCACCTCTGCTAAAGATTACATCGAGTGGTTGGAGCAGGGTTTTGTCTCGCTGCCTTTTATCTGTGCGGCCAGACCTGCTGTAAAACAGCTGGAGTACTGGGAAAATAATGCATTCGGTCATCCCTTAGTGACTCGGTTGCTTGCTGTTTATGCTTTAGATTCAGTCGGTTTGGACAATGGGTTTAGATCTGCACTGACATTATGCGGCAGTGTTAGTGTTGCAAACACTGCAGGGAAATGCTCCCTGTTTTTACAGCGAAATGCACCTGTTTTTACAGCAAAAACTCACAAAGAAAAATATGTTGCTCGGTTTCATCAGAAATAAAGTGAGGCGGTTTGGGGCCAGGCAGGATTGCCTCAACAGTGAGGTGATTGGACTGATTTGTAGGGTTACTTAGATGTGCTGTTTTTGTAATGGGTCTTTCATTTAGAATGTGATGGAGAGGAGAGACCATCTTTGAACCAGCTATATGTAGTGTTACAGAAAGGAAAATTATAGCAGCGGGTTGAAGCTAACAGACTTTTGAAGAGACAACATCATGGAATTTATTCTAATTAATTACTAAAATGTTGCTGAGGGGAAAAAAACCCCACACCACACATTGCATGGTGAGCCTTTGAGATGGATTTAATTTTTCTGTGTCTGAGTACCTTCCTCTCTCCTGGCTTCATGATTGGTATTTTGTTGTTGTTTGGAGGATAGATGCTATCAAAAAGAGCCGAAAATCTATTTGAAATGGACCTTGGAACAAGAAGTTAAGGGTAGTCTTTCAAGTTGTCTGTCCTTGTCTTGCATATGTTTATTCTTTGAAACTTTACCTGCATTTGATGTCCTGTAGAAACCAGTGGGACTGCTTCTGCTTAAAACTGAAGTGCATGCATAGGTGTTGAATATGAGCCTTGAATGCTCATTATTCCAGCTCTGCTTGATGTATTTGCAAGCTGACAGTATCCTGTCAACTGCATCTGGAAGCCTACACTTAATACTCAGTTTTAAGAACCTAGTTTTTGTTTTAGTGCTTTATTCCTTCTAATTTTCAGTTATCACAGAACATTAGGGGTTGGAAGGAACCTCTGGAGATCATCTAGTCCAACACCCCTGCTAATGCAGGTTCACCTAGGGCAGGTGGCACAGGATCACATCCAGGCAGGTTTTGAATGTCTCCAGAGAAGGAGACTCCACAACCTCTCTGGGCAGCCTGTTCCAGGGCTCTGTTGCCCTCAAGGCAAAGAAGTTTTTTCTCATGTTTAGATGGAACTACTGTGTTCCAGTTTGTGCCCATTGCCCATAGTCCTGTCATTGGGCACCACTGAGAAGAGTCTGGCCCCATCCTTCTGACACTCACCCTGTAGATGTTTTATAAGAGTTGATAAGATCCCCTCTCGGTCTTCTCTTCTCCAAGCTAAACAGCCCCAGGTCTCTCAGCCTTTCGTCATGAGAGAGGTGCTCCAGTCTCCTCATCACTTCTGCAGCCCTTCATTGGACTCTTCAGTAGTTAATACTGTAGTAGTTAATAGTTATGTTTATACTGTTGCTTTGGAATTTTAATTTCTGCATCAGATAGGACTATGTATTGCTTTGTGTAAAAACTCTCAGATTTTGCTGTTTTCAGGCTTTGCAAAATGGTAATTTTCTTCTTGAGGTTTCTGGTCAATGGGTGCATCGTCCTCGTGGAACTGCTGTGTGGAGCTACCCAGGGTTGGTTCTCGCTAGAGTGAGTACTTTTGAGGTCATGGTTCCTTGGAGATAGGAAGAGTAAAAATCTGTAGAGCAGTAGCAAGAAAAGGGAAGCACTGTGGAAAGTTAATGGAATTAGGATGCTTTCAATTTGGGCTGAAATCCTGGTTTTACTACTGATTCACTTTGTGTTCCTGGGCAAATCACTTCCCTTCTTCAGTTTCCCACCTTCTTTGTATTTACGGATTTTCCTCTATGGTAGTGACTATCCATTGTTTAGAATAAGGCGACTCTGACTTTGGATGATCACTTGATACTACCTCTAGGGGCATTTAGATAATTTTGATATAAATAGCTACAGGAAAAGTGGCATTAGGTGATGGAAGTCTCTAATTGTAGTATTAATAATGATGCTGTTGAGCAAGGGAATGCTATAAAGTGTGGGGAGGTGTTTGATTTGATGATACTTAGCACAGTGTTAAATCACAACTCTTACAGTTTAAAATGAAAAAATCTATGGTTCTGATATTTGCAATCACAACATGATTATAGTGAGAATAAATATAAAAATGCAGCGGTAGAAAGTGAAATTAGATTGTTTATTGCTGGGAGTTCTTTTTGTTAGGTACCGGAACCAAACTTGGTTGCAGGTTCTTACAAGTGGTGCTTGCAGCCAGAGTTGCTGCCTTGATGAATTTGAGGCCTGTGCAGCCAGAAACAGTAGTGATGCATTGGGAACCCATTGTGTTACAGAAGTAAGGCTTGAAGCTCATTCTATTAAAAAAACAACCAACCACCCAAGTTTGATACGTGTGCACATACACATATATACCTTTACCTTTGATGCCAGAACAATGCTTCATAAACTTAACAATGTGCTGTTCTTGTGTTTTAATGGTTTAATGATTTTTAGGATGGTGGTCTTTGAGATTAAAAACTCGCTGATGATTTACATGAAGTATCTCTTGTGAGCTGCTTGCTCCAGGTGCAGCCAGCTGGGTAACGAGTGGTTTCTGGTAGGAAGTTTTGTTTGACTTTTCAGTTCTGCCTACCGAGCTAGCTGTATTAGCTGCCCACTGGTGATCATACTTACATTGGCCAGCATTTCTGTAAGGAAGACAGAGTGACTGAGAGGAATTAGTAAACTAAGGACCTGAGGAGAAAGGGCATTTCAGTTAGTGGAAAGGAAGCTTCAGCTGAATCCTGTGCAGCGGGCTTCTAAATGGAGTAAGAGGTGGGACACGATGAATTAGCAGTGTGGTGTGGTTGCTTGCAAATAAACCCTGGTCTTTCTGTAAGATGGAATCCTTTTGCCAGGATCTAGGAGTCTTGAGAGTTCCCTTTTTCTGGTATTGTGGAAAAGAAATGGAAAGGAGTAATTTTCTGAGCTGCTGAACAGAAGCTAAAAGTGTATAAGTGGAAGCTTCATGTTCGGAAGGGAAGGCAGCCTTTTGCCACAGGTAAAGGCTATATAGTAGCATGCTTCTAGAGAGCACTCCTGGCTATGTCCACATAACACTCACAGTCATTACAGAAACTTTCTGTGTTTATTCTCATTCTGAAAATTTGCTTTCTACAAAGCTTGGGCACAAAAAATCATTTGTCATCTGTTTCCTCTTTTATATGGTTAGTTCAAAGTAACAGTGCTATTTTCCTGCTTAAAATAGTTAACCGATTGTGTTTGAATAAGGGGAGATGTCAGAGGGGCTGTGGTCGGGCAGTGGAATCCTGACAAGGAGTTATCCTGCAGCTAGAGCTGTGCGGCATGGCAAGCTCTGTGTGCCATGTTCTGCTCATATGGAAGATTTAATTGTTATCTGTTGAAGCTCTCGGTGGCTTTCTGTACTTGTATTAGTAGTTTCCTGTAACCTGAAGAGTTGCATAAATCACAAAGTTGTATGTGTCAGAACATTTTAAAAGGTAGAGCACTTCGGGTGATGCATGTGTTTATTTGTTCTTGCTTTTAGTGCATCAAGTGTAATTTAAGGCAAATTAGTGGCTATTTGTAAGTACTTACTTTAGGAGCAGTGGTACTTGGGAAGCCTGTTTTTTTTTATTAAACGTGTCCTTTGTTCTTCTGGCCCTTCCCCCATGTCTCCTACACAGTAATCTTCTCCCTCCTCGTGTGTCTTTTGATATTCTTACCAGATAGGACACATGCTTTGGCAAGTCTGTTGTCTCTTGTATATAACAATTGGTCAGCTGGCTGCTGCCAAACAGGATATTTAATAGATGAGTTATGTTTGTGGGGACACTGATTTGAGTTTTCACACAATTTGGTGGAATCTGGTTAATCTCTTAAGAATTCTGGTTTTTGTTTGCCTGGGGTTTGGCCATAGTGTAAAAATTATCTGGAGTGGAAGAATGGGAAGAACAAAACACTACTATTGCTTTTTTAAATTGGAGTGTAAATGAATCAGTTTTTAAAGTAGTTTATGACGTCCCTTGCTTGCTGGTAGTATTGTCATTATGATATAAGAATATTTTGGCTTATTAGAGCTCTATAGAGAATAATGAGTCTGTTGGAAACCAGATTCTGTTGGTCCTGAGAAGTAATTGAAATCACTATTGACTTCTGTGCTTAACCATGAATGGTATGGATATCCCTTGTACATCTTATTTTACTGTTAAAATGTTCTTTTATCGAACAGTTGTGTATTGCCAGCTTTGAAAATTATCTTTAATACAAGAGATATTAATAACAGATTGAAAAAGCAATTTGAGTGACGCTGTTTCTATTTCCTTTCACAGCTTTGAGGGTGAGCATGGGTTTTAAAAACTCGTAGGCAGGGGCTGTAAAATTGACGTATAATTGAGTGATGGCAGAGAAATGGTGAGCTAGGTAATCCAGGGAAGGTTTGGGAATAGGTGACAAAGGTTCAAATAGCCTTGGCAGGGACTTAAAGGTAGGAAACTACTATGAAATGCAAACAGTAAAATCATTAACGACAAGTGGAGATCAGGAATACTGGATTTTGTGGTGTACTGAGGTTGGAAGGACATTAGGCAATGGCAGCTATTTAAAAGTAATTAGGCATAGTGAAAGTACTCATCTCATTATCTGGTTTCTTTTGTTGTTTTTTTCAGTGCAACATGGAGGATGATACAAAACCTATTTTATTTTGCAATAGTGTGCTCCTAGGAATATTTGAAGAATATTTAGAGTTTAGTTTTTGCATTATCTCATTTTAGAGAGCTAAAGTGCTCTTCTGGTTCAGAGCTGGCCACCTGCAGGGCTGATGTTTGAATTCTGAACTTTTTATGGCACTTTATTACAGTAGTTTAATTAAGGCATTCTTTCCCAGTATAAACTTGGTAAAGTTTCTGTTTCTCAACCTTTCTTAAACAGACTTCCTTTCAAAGAGCGGAAGTGATTTATGTGACAGATACAGGTTCCATTTGGGTCAGGACTTCAGTTTGCCTCTAGAACCTACACTTGACCCAGTCTCGTGTTTGTTCCTCTGTACTGTGCTTCAATTCACATCATGGGGTGGTTTTGGAGCATACGAAATGGTTTACTTTTTAGTCAAGGTAAATTGAAAGATATGATCTCAATCCTGATGGGCATTCAATCCATTGGGCTAGAGCAGAGCTAGTCTGAAATGTCAGAAATAATGTCTGCTTCCCTGCCACCACATGTGTGTGTAGTCCCAACGTCAGGTCCTCAGTACTGAATTCTGGTGAGTAGATGAAGACAATAGTGATGCAGGTTGTCCCCTCCCAGCCCATGGAGGGCCACAGCAGAGCAGGTATCCACATTGCAGCCCGTGGGGACCTCATGCTGGAGCAGGTAGACATGCCCTGAAGGAAGCTGCTGCTCATGGAAAGCCCATGCTTGAGCAGTGTTTTCCTGAAGAACTGCAGACATGGAGAGGACCCATGCTGGAGCAGGAGAAAAGTGTGAGGAGCTGTTATGGACTGACCATAACCCCCCATTCCCCATCTCCATTTGAAATTTCTTCACCAAAAGGGTTGTCAGGCACTGGAACAGGCTGCTTGGGGAAGTGGTTAAGTCACCATCCCTGCAGGTATTTAAAAGACATGCAGAAGTGGTTTTCAGGGACATGATTTAGTGGTAGACTTGGCAGCGTTAGGTGAATGGTTGGACTCAAGGATCTTAAGGGTCTTTTCCAACTGAAATGATTCTGTCTACCCTGGGGAGGATCAGGGAGATAAAGGAGTTGGGAATGAAGGAGTAAAATTGGGTCTCAGAAGAAGGGGGAGTGTAGGGAGAAGGTGTTTTAGTCTTTGTCTTTCTTACTATCCTCTTGGGTTTTTTTAGTTGGTAGTAAATCTAATTTTCCCAAAGTAAAGTTTGGTTTGCCTGTGATGGTGAGTGATCTCACTTTTACCTTGACTTACAAGCTTTTTTGTTTTATTTTCACTCCCTGTCCTGTTGAGGAAGGGGAGTGAGAGCGGCTATGTTAGTGTCTGGCAACCGACCAAGGTCAACCCAGCACACTTGTGTATCTATAATATCTACTTCGACTTAAGGTTGAAAGAATAATTTATTTATTTTATTGAAAACATATATTGATTTAAACAGTTAATTTTGTTTGTATTGTGAGCATGAATAAGAGTTTGGCTGTCATATTTTGTGACCCAGTAGTAGAACCTTGCTTTAGCATCCTTTTTTAGCAGAGAATCACAGAATCACAGAATTCTAGGGTTGGAAGGGACCTCGAAGGATCATCTAGTCCAACCCCCCTGCCAGAGCAGGGTCACCTAGAGTCCATCACACAGGAACGCAGGAACGCAGAGGAAGTTAAAACTCTTAGCCCAGTGTCACCTGAGACATGCGAATCTGCTTCTCCCTTCAGATCTCTGGTGCAGTGGTTAAACATTCATTCTGTAACAGGATTACTTGTCTGCTCCTGCCCTGCAATGCTTTGTTTGTCATGCCAGCAGTGTTGTGCAGCACCACAAAGAGCAGGATTGGGAAACCAATTCAGCTGAGTATTTTTTCTCCTGGCTGTTTTTAAGAAGCTGGGTATGTTTCTTGATCCACTTTACAGCTCAACTCTGCAAAAACCTTTTGCTGGCATAATGGAAAGAAGGGAGCAGCATGGTCAGGTGTGGCATGCACTGAAGTGGATGTTGCTGCTGGAATCGTGTGTCAGGGAATGGATGAAGAAAGGCTGCGCCTATCACAGTGGTTTTTAGGGATCTGTGAGACAGAGTTGTGACTCTCGATAAGAGACTCCAAATACAGACATGCACTGTCCTCTTTTAAGTCCCAGACACTACAGTCAGCAAAATGACTTTTGAGTCAAGCATCTTTGGATTTATTTTTTTTTTCTTGATCTTTCCTAGGGACATTTTTCTGAGTTTTTGCACAGCAGCTTTTGCCTCACTGGCTAGAAAGGTTGAGTTTTCATTTAAGTTTACTGTGAGATGACCTAGTTCTGAATTCCGTGATTCCTGATTATACCTATCATCTGCTTGGACAAACTGAGAAATCCTGCAGCAAATGATTCCTTGGTCCTTTTACATTGAGAATAAATGCGATCCTTGGCAAACTGTCTTCCCTGAAGTTCAGCAGCCATTAAAAAAAAAATCCAAAGATGTATATCTTGTGTTACTATGTGAAATACCAATTTAGCAATCAATTAAAAAGAAAAACGGACAACAAACACCACCCATCAATCCCAAGCGCCATAACTAGTTAGGTGTTTTAAGCAAGGCAACAAAACAGTACCAGGTTATCTGAGTCCTTGTGATGCACCTGATCTTGAAGACTACCAAAAAAGTAGTAAAATGGTTCAATACGATTCATAGCAGTGAGACAGCCACCTTGAAATCATAGCTGATACTATCTTTTTGAGTGTTACAGGTAATCAACAGATACCAGACATGAAAGTCTTAATGTATGTAACAAGAAAGATGGCTTTCTCCTTGATGTTAACCCTCCATGTTGGGAACCAGGTCATTCATTGATGGTGTTGTGTGGGGGAAGAAAATGTATGAGTGATTTCCACGTTCTTGTTTTGTAGAAAAATAACATTTTTGGTTGCTGTTGCCAGGCAGCAAATACTTTTTAAATGTAGAAGGTTAGTTAAAAAGGAAGATTGTGGTGTATGAGGTGTGTTGTCTGGCAGCTGGAGTTGGCAGCTAATGTTATGGATTGGAGGACTTGTCTGTGCCAGACCTTCAAAATTTCAGCAAGACTTTGTGGTCAAAGTATGGATGCTGCCTTAATCATGAACCGCTCCAGGAATTAGTGATTATTTAGTATAAGGACAGCAGTTTCAGGGCTTTTGTTGTCACTGAAGGCTATCTTTGGCTGCCCTGAAGAGCTGCTCAGATCTTTGGGGTCCTACGTGCAGTCTTTGCTCCAAATGTGTCGCCTTTTCCAGCCTTAGCTAAGTATTTCAGTGCTTGTGCATCAGGAAAACTTTTAATCTTGAGACTAGAAATCTTCCTAAATACTCAAGGCTGGAAGAGGGTGGCCTGAGAAGCCTTCTTGGTTAGAAGAAATGATACATGAGATGATTTTGCTGGCATTCAGAGGGACTTTGGTAGGTTGGAGAAATGGGCCAACAGGAATCTCATGTAATTCAACAAAGGGAAAGGCAGAGTGTTGCACCTGAGGAGAAGTAACCCCTGCACCAGTACAGGCTGGGGACAACTGGCTGGAGAGCAGCTTTGCAGGAAAGGACCTGGGGGTCTCGGTGAACAACCAAGTGAACGTGAGCCAGCAATGTGCCCTTGTGGCAATGAAGGCCAGTGGTATCCTGGGCTGCATTAGGAGGAATGTTGCCAGCAAGTCGAGGGAGGTGATCCTTCCCCTCTACTCAGTACTGGTGGGGCCACGCCTTGAGTACTGTGTCTGGTTCTGGGCTCCCCAGTGCAAGAGACACATGGATATGTACTGAGGGTATAAAGAGAAGGACTGCAAATGTGTTTTATGGGATCTTATGAGGAGAGGCTGAGGGATCTAGTGGTGTTCAGTGTAGAGAAGAGAAGGCTCAGGGGGATCTTAAGAGTGCATGTAAGTACCCAGTGGAGGTTGTAAAGGGGGTGAAGCCAGGCTTTATTCAGTCGTATCGAGTGACAGGACAAGAGGCAATGGATACAAATTGAAATACAGGAATTTCCACTTAAGTGTAATAAGAAACATTTTTACTGTAAGGATGATTGAACACTGGAACAGGCTGCGTTGTGAAGTCTGTTCTTCCATGTACCCAGAACCTGACTGGATATGGTCCTGGGCAGCTGGCTCTAGTTTACCCTGCTCTGAGGAGTGGTGGTTGGAGTACACAGTCTCCAGAGGTTACTTCCAACTGCAGCTATTATGTGATTCTGTGAAATGATCAGGCAAGAAGGCATTTCCTTCAGTCTTGCCTCTCCAACTGTTGATTTTTCTTCACTGGAGGTGGCTCAGCTGTTGGAGACAAGTGACTAATAGGTTTATAGTGAATTTGGCAGTCATTTCCAAAAGCATCCCTTCTGGAGGGTACAAACCCCCTTCTTTTTGCTCATTGATTTCAAAGTGATCTGGGTTTTTTTTGCTGTTTTTTTTTTTTTTTTAAAGGGCGAGCGACTGGGAAAGTTCTGTGTTACTCCAGCCTTTTAATGCTCATTTTTTTGTGTTACAGACTGAACACCAGTGCTTCTCTCTTTTATTGCTCAATTTTTTCCAAATAGCAGCAGAATTTTATTATTTTTTTTTAAATAAACTCGTGGCTGTTCACTGTATTCAGAATGCATGGATGGAAACTGTGACTGATCACTTTCACTCTGCTGTAGCTTGGCAAAGCTGTAGGAGTTTTAGTAGTCTTGAGAGCTCAGATTTGTGGAAGGCTGGGCAGAGGAGGTGCTGGTGGGTTGCATCTGGTCTGTCCTCAGCATGTTCTTTTCAAAAAAAACAACATATAAAGCTGTAAAACGCTTAAAAAATGGTCGCGGATTTTCATGAAGCTAATGGCACCTATCCAAGAAGGCTTAATTTTTTCCTATATAAAACAAGACTAGAGATAAGCACTTGCCTTTTCCACAGTACAAAATGTGTAAATCAAACCAATGATTTTCACACTGTCATGCACAGTTCAGCACAGTAGCCTTTGTGGTATCAGGTGTGTCAATAGTCTTAATCCAGGGAGAAAATTCCAGATTGGCTGTATATTTTGATACACATATTTCTGCCCCTTTAACTTGTGGTTAAAGGATTTCTCATTTTCTTTCTCTGATTTGCATAGATGGAAAAAGCCTAACATAGCTTTTTCAGCTTTTTAAGCTGAGAAAATAGAGAATGTTTCAGGAACAGACTGACAAACGGAGATACAAGGTCAAGTCTGTTCTTTTCCTCTGTCATGTAGGCTGATAGAAGCCTTTCTTTATTGCCAACTCGTATATGGTTTCAAAATACAACGGTGCACAACAGAAATCTGTGTAGTGATGTAGCAATGTTGTTAGTCTCATTTTTCTTTTTTCTCCCCACAGGTATCAAGCATGATGGCACTATGTGTGATACTTGTCGACAGCAACCCATCATTGGCATCCGATGGAAGTGCGCTGAATGCACAAATTATGACTTGTGCACAGTTTGCTATCACGGGGACAAACATCACCTGAGGCATCGTTTTTACAGAATTACTACGCCGGGAAGTGAAAGGTAAAATGTAATTTTTTCCCCATTAAGTTAAATAGGAACAGTTAATCACAATTAGCTTTTAAACTGGAGATTTGGTTACTGAAACTTGGATTAGATAAGATAGTGGCTTGAGGTGCAGATTCTGTTACTGGTTCTACCTCTTCTTGAGGGAGGGTAGCTAGGACAGAACTTTGGAGCTTGGAAAACATGAAAATTTTAGGAAGAATGGAGTAGATAAAAAAATTAGGATATGATTATTCAGTTTCTTTTAACCTCATTGCAGTCTTTCTAGTTCTTGGCAATTATTTTTACACGATGTATAATCACAAAATGATTTGTCAATGAATTCCCGAACGTGAAAGTTTAATTAGGTTCAAAAATGATGTAGATAGATTGAGGGGAAAATACCTTCCTTGTGGGTTGTGAAAAACAGGGTGATCTGGAGACAAAACCTTTGACTTGAGCTGCTTAAACAGCTCACTACAGAAAGCAGAGAAAAGATACTGTGAAGGTTGTTCTACCTTTGCCTTGTTTTTTTTCTTGTTAAGCATCTATTATTATCTCCCAGAGAAGAACTCTGAAGAAAATTGGCATTTAGCGTGTTCTTGCATAGCTGTTCTTGTGTTCTTGATTTTAAATGACTTGTCTAAATCCAAAGCCCCTCTATGTCATGATTTGTCTACCAGTTAAGTGAGAACAGTGATACTTGCCTGCTGCTAAATACTTGGAGAGCGATGGTAAAGCATTGCGTAAAGACTGCGTGCTCTGATATCACCTCTGTGATAACTCTCCAGAATGTCCTTTCATTAAATCATTGGAAGCCTTTTGTGTTAGGTATGATACTCAGTTAAACGTGACGTGTAAAACAACATTTATTTTCTCTTCTTGGAGAAGTAAGGTTTACAAATAAGTTGCAATTCAGTTGTGAGCTTTTACCAGTGCTTTTACAGTTAAGGGACGTGGCTGGGGGGCACACACAAATGAGTTCTTGAATCGTGTCTTGTAGTGATGATGTTTTATTTTCTCAAACGTTTCCCTGGAGTTTAACTATGGCTCAAATGCTCAGGTCAGTGGCTTAATCAAAAGGTAGCTTCTGTTTTTTTGATATTCATGCCAGCAGATCTAGGTACCAAATAGATGTCATAAGCTTAGTTTGTCAATGTTTAATGCAGAACAAAACTTAAAGGTTGGATCCAGGAGTAGAAAGTGCTGGCTCAGTATAATTAATAGAGAATAGGTAAAAAAAATACAAATCTGTTTTTCTATATTTTTTTATTTAAAAACCCACTCATTACTTTTGAGAATGTTTGCCAGATGTTTTTTCTTCTATATTTTTTTTTTAGGTGGGGTTTCCTTTGTAGTTTTAAGTGGTCTGTTCTGATGTATAAGGGATAAGTTTTAGTTTTGGAGATAGATTGTACACAATGTATAGAATTGCAGGAAGTCTTTTGCATCTTGTCATTTTCTCTCTATCTTTGTTTACTCCCATTGAGCTCTGTTTTGTAACTCTTATCTAGAAGGAAGCTTCATCTGCCAAGGAGCTGTTTCTATTGGATCAAGCTTAGCTGAGAAAAATTGGTTAAAGTTAACTGTTTGAGGAAGGAGAAAAGGGCAAATCAGTGCTATTGAATTTGAGGGATACCTCGTAGGAAAAATGGCAAGAGGCACCTAAGGACGTTTGGATGAAGGAAAGCATAAGCTCTACATATCTTATTCTTGAGTCTGGGATATCATATGGGCAGCATACTCACATAATGTATGCTGGCTTTTGTCTCAGATTTTTCGGTCTTGAGATTTTTTAAAAACACTGCTATAAACAAAATACCTTTGTGTTTCCTATCACTCTTGTATTACTCGGATAAAAATGGCTAATATTTTCGTATGCTCTTTGCATTGATTCAAACAGTTTAACTTTTTCCTTGTCTGCCATCTGCTGGATGTTAAATGTTTAGCAGGAGGCTAATACTCCTCCTGAAGAGGTCAGGAAACATTCAGAGTTTCAGCTGAAAAATACTTCTGTCTGGCAACATTTTCCGGACATGAAGTAAGGAATCTGGTTGCATGCAAACTGATGGCTTTTGAGATGACTGAAAAGGCAGGAATATGTTTCTTTGTTTCTATTCGTAAGTTAAATGCTCATAAACTGTTCTGTTTGGGCTTATCTACTTCAGTTCTGTTGAAATCAGAGGGAAAGAAGAGGTTTGTTTTAGAAAAACAATGTTATGACTGAAAAAATGGATGCTGATATATTTAATTAAATTTGCCAAGATATGCTGTTAGAAGTATGTAGAAAATAAACTGAGACATGGAGGGGGGAAGAGATATAGCTCTTTTACTTAAGAGCCTAATTCTGAATAAAAAAGGCAGGGCAATTGTGGGACAGTACTACTGGCCTAGGGTGCATGTAAGAGAAACAGAAATGTGTTGCTTATATGTACGTTTCTTTAATGATTTTAATAATATGAGTACAGATTTATATGTAAGTGGTTACAACATTATTACTGGTAGTAGGAAGCTTGGAGGAGAAATCATTAGAATTAAAAACTAATTATAAACATAAAATAAATCAGATTTCTTGGTTTTTGATCTCGTGGGCTGCTGTTTGAGTTGAGAATTGAATGGATGTGATTCATGTACTGAAATCTGCATTGTGCTCTCGTTTCTTTCTTCCTATCCCCAAAGATTAGTCTTGGACTTTGTTTATTATCTTGACATTTGTGGGTTCTTCTTTTAATAACTTCAGGGTATTGTTGGAGTCTCGCCGTAAATCAAAGAAAATTACAGCAAGAGGAATCTTTGCAGGTGCCAGGGTGGTGCGAGGAGTTGACTGGCAATGGGAAGATCAAGATGGTGGCAACGGGCGTAGAGGAAAGGTGAAAATAAAACTGGTTTAAATAATAATATGCATTTCTGCACTCTTATGTAGTGGCCTTGGTGGCCTTTCTAATTGTAGAGTTAAAATATTGTGATAAAAGTTAATATTTTAATTTGCTGGATATTTTTAAGTTTTATTCTGTGATGCTTAAACATTTAGAAAGAGGAGGGGTTGTATACCGTGACCAGTTCTTTTAAATTTAAATTTACATTTTTACAATACCAGCACAACATTTTTAAAACTACTAAATTTTTGTCTCTGTTGTTCTGTTTAAGGCTTGTTTGTAACAACATTAAGACTGTGAGCATACTTCAGCATTACTAGAGAGCTGTTAAAAAAAACCTGAGCTCTCAAGAATAGCTCTTTCTGGTCATCACTGTGTTCTGTAGTCTTGTTGCTTGTGGATCAGCACATTTGTGTATCTCTTGCTCTTGGTTTTCAGTGGATTCACCCTGGATTTCTGTTTTTCATCTAATAATTACAGGGATTTTTCCAGTTTAAAATTAAAAACTTTGCAAGCGTTGAATGTGGATATTACGTTACTGGCTTAGGACATTATATAAGTATTTTTTTATATATTTATATAATAAAAATATTTGGATGCATTGAGAATTGCATGGAATGATATGTTGCTAATCATAACCCTTGCAAAATTTCTGTTTCCAACTTACATTTGCCTTGAAACTAATGAAGGTTTGTTGTAAGTATGAACATACAACAGGAAATGTAAAATATATTGTGACTTCTATCACCAAATACGAGATGTTCTAGAAGGAGAATTTGGTGTCCTTATATCTTGGTGAACTGGTGGCTTTTTGTTGCATTTATTTTTAGTGAACTTAGGCAGCATTTAAAAAAAAAGTGAAAAGTTCCTGAATGAGCTGTTTAGCCTATTTTATATCCTAGGCATTTATGGAAGCTTTAGGACTTTTGGGGATTTAATTTTGGATTTTATTGAGAGGAAATAATAAATTTCAATCTCTCAAAGCGAGGAATGCTCGGATGCAGTTTTTTTCATCTTGATTATTTATCTCTTGCTGTGAATTTGGCAAGATATTTTAAAATCTCTGAAACTTGGCAAAATAAGAGTCTTATCCTACATTGTCTGCTTTATGAACTGAACTTGAATTAGAGGGATTATTTACAAGCTGAAAATATGTATAAATACATATAAATGTTTTTAACAAGGAAAAGTGGGTTTAACAAGGAAGCAACTTTGAATTAAACACAAATAAGAATGAAAACAAATTTTGGAAATTGATTTTTTTGAATAATGGAAGTGTTTGCAGAATTTGTTGCATGGCCTTACGATTTCAGAAATTTCAGGGAAAGTCCTTTTCACTCTCTTTTTGTACTGTTGTTAAACAGATTGCCTCTGGAAATACAATGTAGTCTCCTAACATAGTGCACTGCCACCAGGCTAATGCAGGTTAAACCAGACAAATTGAAGCAAATAAAATAGTTTTCATCCAGTTTTTCTTAGTGAAACTCTGCTTTTAGTAAGAACATGTGAAAGCATCATAAAATGAATTTTTACAGTTTAGATTTTGTTCTCTACTTACGTGATTAGATTACTTATTAAAATACAAAAGAAAAATAGGCCTACAAAAAGGCCTATATTCAGGCTGCCATCTTACTACGACACCTAGGGAACATGTTCTATCAAACATAAAACAGCTTCACAATGAATTTTATTAAATTCAGTAAAACTACTGTGTGCTGAATTATTCTGAATTATTCTGAAGAGGTGAATAAGGTTTTAAGTTCAAGTTGTGCTTCTAAGTCTTTGCTCTACAAACAGTTTTCTTATTTTTAAAACTGAATAGGTAACCGAAATCCAAGACTGGAGTGCGTCGAGTCCACATAGCGCAGCATATGTTCTTTGGGACAATGGTGCTAAAAACCTTTACAGAGTTGGCTTTGAGGGCATGGTAAGTATAAAAGAGCACAAAGGGTGAAATGCATGGTGGGGGAAGGGTAATAAGAATAACTTGTTGTGCTTTATTATCCTGCTTTTGTAATATCCTTTGTCAGTTTGCAAGCTATTAGTCAGGTCATTGTGAATACAGCTGTATGGATCATGCATATGTATCAGGAAGAATGTCTGATCTGGGAATTTATAAAACGTGTGAATAACTTAAAGTTAAGGGCTGGTTTCTGCCAGATAATAGTAAATATTTACATTGCATACATGATTATCTTATTGTGTTACTATTGTGCTTAAATTAAAATTCAGAAAATAAAAGGAAGCATAATGATGAACTTTTTAAAGACCCTGTTTCTTTAACTGCAGAACTCTTCAGTTCAATTCAAATTTTGGTGTGATTACTACAAGATTTGCAGTTTTTAAATGACTGGCAGTACTCAGAATCCTCTTGAGCGGTTTTTTTGTCAATGGAAAGGTGTTGAATTAAGTCACAATCTTAATTTGCTTTAGCACTAAATTTTTCTTTTTTAATTTCCTAGCTTCTACAGCTACTTCTACAGCTATATAGAGAAAATGGGTCAGACTATAGCCTAAGTGCCTTCTGTTGCTGGGTTTTCTTATCCTAATGTGGGTCAGGGAAGGGTTACTTTGATTATCAACTGCTTGTAGCATCTTAATTAGCATTTTCTTTGCATGATTTTTATTTGATACTGCAGAGGAAAACCATGTTAACTTAACATTGAAGTGTAGTTTTGTCAGATGGTATCAGTAATAAAATGTTAAACAATGACTAGTTGACCTTTTTGAAAGTAAAATATTTTGCCTTATATAGCCTCACTTGAAAGAAATTTTATTTTTATAATAAAAATAAATACTAAATACCACTTTTGCAGTAAATACATGTTTAGTGTCAGATTTTAAAAGACTAAGCATCTTTAGTGCAGTTCAGCTTTAATGATGCATGAGGATGCTAAAGGTAAGTCAGTATTGAATGATGTGCTTTAGGGTCATCACCCTACATCTAAAGAAAATTCCTTACGTACTGGCAAAATGGAAAGAAAGTTATATGTAGTATTATGTAGTATAATATTATTAAATCTATGGTTGGTATCTTCCCCCATATATTTGATTGTGATACATGGAAAAGGAGAACAATTACAAAATCTAGGTAGGATGAGATACAGATCAACAGACTATTTTTATTTTTTTTTTATTATTTCAGTTACTATGTTAAAGTCTGTGGACTGCATAGTAGGAGTGCTGTGGAATCATTAAAGATTCCTTCTGGCCTCAGAACAAATACATTTGAGATAAGTTATATTCTGTTCTGAAATAGTTATTCCTTAATAATAAAATATATTTATTATTTGTAAATCAGCTATATTCTGTTGCAAAACTTATTGCCACATAAGGAAGTGTTAAATATTTCTAGAATACTTGATTAACTACTGCAACTGTAAATTTGAATGGTTATGGATGACACTTCCCACAAGATTTGAACAAATAGAATTTAATTAACAACAAAAAACTGTTAAAATGTGTGTGAGACTACATATATACATATATTTTCTATATTGAGGATAATATATAAATAATAGATGTACATATATATAGAAAGGATAATTTGAGGCTTTTTATGAGTGCTTACCTGATTGTAATCCATTCCTACAATATTATCATCTTTGTCGGATACTTTTATCAAGTGCAATTTTCACTTCAGACAGAATGGATTCTTGAATACCTGTGACAAATAGTCATTTGAATGTAAAGCTAAATTTTATAACTGATTAATTGCTTGCTAAGTGTACAATTAATTATGATTTATTTAATACTATTTATGTGCCACTCTGTAAAGCTGATTAATAGACTGTTAGAAAGTTCATATAAAGTTGAGGCAAACTTGTCTTGGGACTTAAAAATTGGTTAAGAATGTCCAGGGAGTGTGAAATCAACAATGCTAAGTGTGTGCCCATGTAAATACAGCTGGGAAGAGACCCCTACTTGCAAATGAATAACACTTGACTCGGACGCAAATAGAGCCGATTAAAGAAACACAGCTTATTGTTGTAAGTCAGGGTTGCTTGTTTGATAGCTGACAGGCTGCATCTGGTCCTATCTAGCCTGCCAGCTTTTCCTTGGGAGAGACAAGGATCGGCTGGTGGGGCAGCAGGTGCTGGCTGAAAACTTGCATTTATTTGTGGTCAGATCCTTCAAGTTTTTATTCCGAGTTTGCTGTTGCTGTGTCTACACGTGAAGTGATTGAGAGAGGCGCATCTTGCCTTTCTTTGTGAAGCCTGGAATTTAAATCTGGGAGTTTCTGCTGCCCCAGGCCACAAATTCCCAAACAGAAGTCTGTTTTTATGATACTGTAGGTTGAATAACATGTTTGCTACATCCATAGTAGGAATAAAGCACAGTAGGCTAATACGGTTGTTGACACTGCTTGTGTTTTCATATCTATATGTATTCAGATTCTAGAGCCAGACCAAGCTGTTAACTACACTGCCTGCTTTAGAAATGTGTGAACATAGCCTTTTGCAAGAAAAAGATACACTATGTGGAATTAGAGAGTTAACAAGAAGATTGTGATTTAGCTTTTTGGACTTTCTAGTTTTTATTCCTCCATACTGCACAGCTGAGGATGTAATGCTGGTAACTTCCACTGGTTTTCAATATGCATTATATTCTACTACTTATTAATGGAATTATTTTGCTACAAAACTTAAGAAAATATTCCATCAGCAGGAGTGCCCTAAACGAGTTTCATTATTTAAGAATCGGTTTTGTGCTACCAGATTTCTTTGTTCTTCCATTTTTTGCTGTGATTTATGGAGGATCTTCCATTCATTTGTGTAGCCTCTGAAAGAAGTAACTGTAGTTATCATCCATCATTGTCACAGGAATCTGTAAGCCATCTGTGTTTGTGTACTTCTTTGGATGCATTCTGAATAGTTGAGTGCATAAAGGAATCTGAGAAGATTCCTTGTCCTTGTGTTTTTGATGTTTACTTTAAACTTTCTTGTCCTGATTGATACCTAATGTCTGTTCATCAACATTTGTTTGGGTTACTCTTAAAGATAATCCTTGAAATTACTTTTGAGGATTTTAAGAATGACTTGTTAACAATTTTTTTTTCTTAATAAAAGCAAAGTAAATGTCTTGGCATACTAGGCATTGCAGGTGAGTGTTACGAAATGTATAGAAATACGCTTTCTGCTGCAGTTAGAATTGTCAGATCTTCAGCTCTTTCGTACTTTATCTTGTCCCCAGTATGTTCAAAATGAGGGGTTTAGGAAGGAGCAACAAGAATTTTCAATATTTTGCTAGTTTAGTGTCCTGTTGCTTCTAGGTACTGATCAAAATTGATTTAAAACACAGATACATGAATTTTGGCCACTTTTACACATGAAGTGGGTGTTTTTTATTACATTACTCAAAGCGTAGCCAGAGTTAGGTGGTTAGTTGTTTTGGAATCCAGAGAGGAAGAAGCCATTTATGTATACCTTGTGGACTTATTTGCATTTGTCAGCATACTTTCTCACTTATTTACACAGTCTTATTTCTCTACATTTCTCCCGTAGTCTCAACCAAGCCAAGTTTGTCATCTCTTTGTGACCGAGTTGCTTTAGAAACATATTTTTATTAAGCAGAAATGTAACCACTGATCCTTCTCCAATTTTGTTACTTATAGTATTAACCCACAAGGACAACTTTAAAATGATCCTCCTTAACTAAAAAAAAAAGGTTACACATGGAATGTTTTTGAAAGTGCCTGTAATCAATAGACAAGGTTATAAACTGTTCATTCAGGAGTTACCTGAAGTCTGATTTCTTCTGTAAGAAGCTGTTGCTAATGTTCATATACTTCACAACTCTCTATCATTTCAGTCACTTTCTCTGCCATCTTCTACTTTCTCCTTTTATTGCTTTCACTTTTCTGAGCTTTTGAAACTGAACATGACTTGAGTTCACTAAATTTAAAATACAGCAAGTCTTAAAAACTTTAGCTAAAACTTAGGGATTTATCCCATCCCTTGTAGGTGACAAAGCAGAAGGCACTGGGCTTTCTCCACTTGGCCTGTAAGGGCTTAGTTCCTTGCCAAAAGCTGTTGTGAGTTTAAAGACTTAAAATGACCTTTAAAGGGTGTATTCATTGCTACCTCTAACACCTGCAGCTGTGGCACCATTCCTGCTGGTATATCTGTAAGATCAGTATTAATTTTTTTCCTGGTATTTACTGCTATGTTAGATGCTATTTCAGTGCATACCTGGGTCAAACATTCTTCTTTTTCTTAGCAGCACACCTAGTTCCCTTACCAAGTCTGTAAACTCCCCTCCCTGGTTTTGATGAATGACATTCCCTATTGATTGGAATAACTTAGTAGTTATTCAGTAGGCAGCTGCTCCTTTGGCATTGTTTTCCTCTTCAAGGTCAGGAATGATGATGCTCTTACACCATCTGCCAACACTGCTGACACTGCTGTAATGTACATTTTTTCATTCCCTGAAGTTTTTATGATGATGAAATTGCTGCTGTTTGTTCAATGGAATAATTAGATGGTGAGACAGAGTAAACTGTTATGTTTTCTGTATTTCCTATTTGGCTCAGCAGATCATGGTCTTTATGTAATCCAGTCACATACAGCTGGAATGTAGAGATTTTCAGTAAGTCAGAAGGTAGATGCTAGAAAACCAGAGTTCTTCAGTGTAGGAAAAAAACATGTGCATCAGCTGTTACTATGGATCTGAAAGTCCTGCTGTGCATAGTTTTGTGCTTGTGCTTTTCCTTGAGTTTTTATTATAGTGATTTCCGGATTAACTGGGGCTTCTGTCTCTTCTCTAGCTATACACAAATCGCACAAAATCTGTAGCTTGTTTTTATGTTTCTCGGACGAATCCTCTTAAGGGTTCATTGAATTATTTCTCCATCAAGTTAGTGTATAAAAGCCTGTATTTTGCTTTCATTTTTGCAGGTTTGTCTCCACCACATATTTGCACTCAGCCTCACAGTTGTTACTACTTTTTCTGTGCACGGTGTCACTGTGAGTCTAAAACTTGCATTTTAACATCCCATGTGTTTTCCTACATTCCCCTTTCATAGAATCATAAAATCATTTTGGTTGGAAAAGACCTTTAAGATCAAATCCAACCGTAAACATAGCACACTGCCAAGTCCACCACTAAACCATGTTCCTAAGCATCAACCTCATCTACGCATTTTTTAAACACCTCCAGGAATGGTGACTCTACCACTTCCCTGGGCTGCCTGTTCCAATGCTTGACAACCCTTTCAATAAAGGAAGTTTTCCTAATATCCAATATAAACCTCTCCTGGCACAACTTGAGGCCATTTCCTCTCATCCTATTACTTGGGAGAAAAGACCTATAGCCAACTTGTCTCAACCTCCTTTCAGGTAGTTGTAGAGAGTGATAAGGTCTCCCCTCAGCCTCCTTTTCTCCAGGCTAAACAACCCCAGTTTCCTCAGCTGCTCCTCATAGNCACAACTTGAGGCCATTTCCTCTCATCCTATTACTTGGGAGAAAAGACCTATAGCCAACTTGTCTCAACCTCCTTTCAGGTAGTTGTAGAGAGTGATAAGGTCTCCCCTCAGCCTCCTTTTCTCCAGGCTAAACAACCCCAGTTTCCTCAGCTGCTCCTCATAAGACCTGTGCTCTTCCACCAGCTTTGTTGCCCTTCTTTGGACCTGTTCCAACACCTTCTGTAGTCCTTTCTGTAGTGAGGTACCCAAAACTGAACACAGCATTCAAGATGCGGCCTCACCAGTGCTGTGTACAGGGGGACAATGACTGCCCTAGTCCTGCTGGCCACACTTTTTCTGATACAAGCCAGGATGGCCACCTGGGCACACTGCTGGCTCATATTCAACCAGCTGTTGGCCAACATCCCCAATTGGTCTCAGCCCATGGATCCAGCCTGTCCAGATTCCTCTGCAGAGCCTTCCTGCCCTCAAGCAGATCAACACTCCTGCCCAACTTGCTGTCGTCTGCAAACTTACTGAAAGTGTACTCAGTTTTGCACTTGTACATCGTCAAATGATGTGCTGTTTCAATCCATGTACGTGACTCAGGGAGACTCGTACAACTTGTAAAAGTCCTGGTGGAGTTCTGGGAAGTGCGATACATCAGAGCTGGCCAAGTGAGCATGAGAGCTGGCAGCAGGGATGCGATGGCAGCCTGGAGTGACTGGGCTTTGGGTGTGTTTGTACTCCCTCCTCACTCCGGGGGGGCCTCTTGCCACACAATCCCTAGGGGAGGGTGACCTGGAACTTTGCACCACCCCCAATTTTTTTATTTTAACTATTAGGTAGATATAGTAGCTGAGTGCTAGAAGTAGGATTATAGTTGCTTACCCAGCTTTTGTTGTAGTGAAGTATAACCAAGTACAGTTGCCTGTCTTAAAATGCCAGGATCCCTTTGTGGTTAGATTAGGTTATTTTACACATCTGCAGGCACTTATGTTGATGTTACTTTTGTTGGTAATGCTTTTTGCAAAATTGCTGAATTGCTCTTTGCTGCTCTATACAGCATATATGAGTTAGTTTCGTACTGCCTTAATCTCTGTCAAGTGCCTCATCTTTTTGTGCGTTTTTAGTCCTCAATTTCTTGGTGAAGGCCTTGCTTTTCTGTGGTACTTGGATTAGACTCTTGTTTTACTCCTTAGTGATCTAACATGGACTTCACCATGTAAGTGAAAGGAAGACCGATGTGGAGCTGAGGTTCAGCATCAAGCTACCACTTAGTTTTACAATTGACTGTATCATTATACTCCAGAAATAAACTGTGTGCAGAGCACAGTACAGGCAGGGTAAAAAGAGTGCAGATTTGTAGGTTTCTGGGTTTGGGTTTTTTTCCCTATAAAATTTAAGGTATCTTAACTTGCTAACTAATAATTTCTGCTGCGAGATAGTAATTAGCCTTTTGCTGAGTATTTAATTTCTTCTGCTAGCTTTCAGCCATCAGTCTGCTCTGTATGTTCACACCTGCTCTAACGCATGCGATCTTGCCCCTGGATTCTGCCTGGCTGGGAGGAGAACTGTTTAGGACCCTCCCACGCCCTATTCTTAATGTTCTGAAGACTGTGAGAACAGCTCTTGCATGTATAGCCCTTCTTGACTCCTGCACAGACAGCTGGTTGTCGCATGACACGAAGAGTTTGTATTCGGTGGCTGAGACCGAGTGCTCCCGGGCACGCTGAGTCTTTGCTGGTCTGGGGGAATGAATGAGTTTGCCATCTGGGGATAGTCAGCCCAACCCCTTTGTCTTCTGCTGAGTTAAAGCCGGCACCCGGGTGGCAGCAGCCCACCGGGTGGCAGCACTTTGTCGCGGGCCTGCTGCTGCTGGGCTGAGCAAACTCTCTTTCTCTTGATTTCTCATAGGAATTGACGAGCGACTAAATCCCATTATTTGCATCTGGCTGTTTTCATAACTTCTTGAAAAAGTGGTGGTACATTCTTCGTAAATCAGGATATACACTGAATTCTGCATTGTTTCTGGCTGCTTAGCAGTTAGGTCACTGAGGGTAGTGTTGTGTTTGTCACAATGATGGTGATTCGGAAAACTTGAGAGTTTTCATTTTAATCCTTTTGCAGGAGCACTGTCAATAAATCTTGGGTGTGGGAAAAATAATTGTTAAAGTGTTTGTTTAGTTCTGGTTGATTATATCATAACCACCACCTGCCCTCTGTTGCCTCCCCCATCCCATAGAATATTCTGACACACTTTGCAAATGGTTTCCTATCTCCTTCCCAACTCATCATGCACACAAAATGCCCTTTGTTTAGTGAGAATTGTTCTATAAGGAGCAATGACAGATGGTAGCCATTTGCCTTTAAGGGTTGCACAGGGAAAAAACTAGAGGAAAGGAGAATTACAGGAGCTCTGGCTTTATGAATAGAAGTTGGTTATCACACTTGAAACTTCTGTTTCTCAGATAATATGAAACAGTCTTTCTGGAGGATGAGCTTTAGAACTTTACTCTTTAAAAAGATCATGTTTAGCTCGGCATAGTGTTTTTTTAAAAAAGTAATATCCTTCAGTTCTATATATTCTCAATGGGCAATTCTTCATTTTATAGAATTTCAGTGCCAGGTTTTCTTCTCCAAGTTAAACATCATTGGTCAGAAAGGATTGGGAAGAGGGGGCAGCACTGACCGGCATTAAATGATCAGCACAAGAAGAGCTGTGGCCTTGAGCACTGTCTGCAAATACTTTAATTTTTTTTGTTTCATTGCTTGTGTTCATAGACTTTTTTTAAAAAGAAAGATAACTTTATAGAACAATGCAAAGGAGCTTTGTGTTATTTTAATACTTTTCTTTGGGTTAAAAATATCTCATCCTTTATAGCCTTTTATATTGGTAAAGGTTATTAACATCTTGAGAATGTCAAGTCTGGTGGATTGGAAAGTATTTGAGATTATATGCATTACTAATGAACTCATGGGGCATATTTTTTGTACACATAACTTTCAGCCTTTCTTAACTGAGTGTATTTCAGTTTTAGTTTCACTGACATGTTAACCTGGAGACTCAGTCAGTGGGGACTAACGTTGTTTCAATCTCTTTTTGTAGTCTGACCTAAAATGTGTCCAAGATGCAAAAGGAGGTTCTTTCTACAGGGACCATTGTCCTGTGTTAGGTGAGTCGAAGATAAACTTATTTTATCTTGATGTGTGTTAATTATACTTAGTCTGGATTTCTCTTTCCTTTTTTAAATGTCATCTAAAAGAACAGTCCTTATTAGTGAAACGTAAATGGTAGCATTTCTGTGCATTAATTATAAACTGTAATGCTTTTCTAAATGTATTTGGTATCAGTGTGGCATGTGGATGGCATGGGAGCTGTTAAGTGTTGACTAAGTAATAACTTGAGTTACCTCTTGTGTGCTGTATTTCTGAAGAGCCAAACATAACTGTGCATGGTTAGATGGTCTTAAATATTCAGGGATGTTCAGTGAAGTAGCATATACGTGGCTATAAGCAGGAGTCATTTGAACATATAACTTAACCTGTTATTTTATACTAATGCTAGTACACGTTGTGACATCTTGGTTGAGGTTTTCTGTGTCAGCTATTGCACTGTCTTATTCCTTTAGTGTCTTAGCTGCAGAGCATATTATAAACAATAATTGCTAGGTGCTTTGGTTTTTGAAATCTGGACAAGTTGAGATAAAGCTTATAAATTATTGGGCACGAATTTCTTAATTATTGATATATATTTCCTTGGCACAACACCTGGTCATAAAACTGGACACTACAGAATATTTTGCTTTTCTTTTTGAGTATAGTTTACTATACTTCAATGCATAAAAAAAACTTACCTGATAATACTGACTATTCTAAAGTGATGAGAATTCTCTGTTTACTAGTCTTAATCTAATTCCTTGTACTTGAAGTACAAGTACTTAAAGCATTGGTGAAAAGGTGAAAACAATAAAGATCTGTTTTGCTTAGAAAAAACCCAGTTGTTCAAGAAGTCACTTAGCTATTTACAGTCAAGTAGATTAACTGTTTGAAAGTAAAAAGCCAAGGCACTCTGATCTTTGTCTTCTGTGCTTAAAATTAATTGTGTCATTTTAGTTTGATGTGAATAAAAATAGAAAAGTAGTAATAGGATCTTACTGGTTCTTTATTACAGAGGTAAACTGAGTTTGTGTGCATGCCCTTTATTCATTTTAGTTCTTGCTTTAAAAGTACAAGTCTGTTTTCTGTATGTAGCTTACTTTTAGGGTAATACTGTGTTTGAGTGCGTGAATATTAATCACTAAAGATAGTAGGAGACTATTCTTTGTTAAATTCTTCCCCTTCCACTACATTAAGTTGCTCTTAATGGATCAAGATGAACTCAGTTCATCATTCTTGCCACATTATGTTCTATCTTCTCAGTTTTTGTCTTTGTTAGAACATCTATTGCTTGTATTTGTCTTTTGAATATAGTTCACAGATACGTTCATGCTGTGAATTTAAATGTATACTTGCCTTAACAACTGGAAAGTTATTTTTGAAGCTTTGCGATATTTGAAGTAGAGTACAAATAATGCTTCATCGGGGACCTAATTAATACGTAGTAGTATGTAGTTGGGGCAAACCACTGGGCCTGATTTTGTTCAATACCACATCGGTGGCCTTGATGATGAGACAGAATACAATCCCAGACAATTTTCAGATGATAGCAAGTTGGCAGAGGAGTGTCATTGGAAGTGGAGCTTTATTCAGAAGAGGCTTGAGGAAGTGAAAAATTTGGTGAATGGAGACCTTATGGAGTTGAACCAGAAGGTGCGGCTTTGCGCTCTGGTTGAAATAAGCCTATGTACCAGGGATTGCCAGGCTGGGGGTTGTGAATGCCTGAGTGAGGAGCCTTGCGGAGGAAGACCTGGGTGTTGCGCTG
Organism: Aegotheles bennettii; assembly: GCA_013398125.1. Classification (NCBI taxonomy): domain Eukaryota; kingdom Metazoa; phylum Chordata; class Aves; order Caprimulgiformes; family Aegothelidae; genus Aegotheles; species Aegotheles bennettii. Next base: position 155,793 of record VZRW01012323.1, on the reverse strand, counting down.
AATACCAAATTGAGTGAGACAGCAATGTGCCTTCATTGCAAATAAGGCAAGTTTCATAGTGAGCTATATTAGGAGGATGCTGGGCAGTAGAATAGAAAAAGTTTTTATCCCCCTTTTCTCAGTAGTGTTGAAGCTGTGTCTAGAATTCTGCTTCCTGTTTGTGTTGTTGTACGTCTATCTCCTCTTTCCTCCCAGTGTAGTGAAAATGTAGAGAGAGGGTCTGATGGTGGCCTGCTAAAGTGGTTAAAAGATTGAGGAGGAGGAGCTGGACTTGTTTAGTCTGGTAAGAAGGAAGACAAGAGCTAGCCACCTACAACCGCTTGAAAGGTGATTGAAAATGATGGCACCAAAATTTCATTAGTGGCAAATGGAATAAAAACAAATGGTAGTGGCCTTAAGGCCACCTTGAGTGACTTGAGAGGTTCGGATCAGATATTGAAGAAATTTTCTGTTGCATCTACAGCTTCATATTGCAGCACTGGAAAAAGTTACTTGGAGAGGTGGTGGAACCTCAGTCCTTAAGGACTTTCAGGACTCAGATAAGCAAAGCCACAGCTGACCTCAGCTGTTTGTTAGTTAAACTTCGTGTGGGATATCAGACCAGATGACCTCTAGAGATCCTTTCTTCCAACAAATATATAGCTTCTATAATTCTTTGCTATTTTATCTCACTTCCTTTCTTAGACTTCCGTGTCTCATCAGGACTACCGATGGGGTGCTACTTTTGGTCTGCACCCTTCACCGCAAAACACACATAACATAGAAACAGCCATTTCTGCAGAGGCCAGAAAGATTAATTCTTCAGAAAAGCTACTGATACGGAACTCACTAGATAGAAAACTTAGACAGAAAACACCCCAGAGATCCACACCAGAACATAAAAAAGTCACTGGCTGGTAATAGAAGTCCAAGTCCATTGAACATGAGCGTTTATTCTTGTCCATGTTTCCTTTCTCAGCAATTCCTCCTTCGGTAGTATCAGATTCTCTTCTTCACCATTTTGTCCTCTGGGGACTTTTAGTGCTGCAAGTAGTGCTGCCAACTTCTGGTGTGGATTTCAGGCTCTGAAATCACTCTGCCTCCAAATAATGTTTTTGATTCTATGCATCAGGCTATTTGTACTTCCATATTGTTACAGTGCATGGACCTTTACTCCATTATTACCTCTTGCCTGGAATAGGAAAATCAAATACTCCCTTCCCCACCCCCTTTAGAGACAGCAATATTACTAAAGGAGCTCTGCTCACCCCATTCTTTGCAACTGATATTGCCATTGAACTCATTTTACATGACTTCTGCAGTTGTCATATGCTTCACTGTTCTGTGAATGGCACCAGATACTGTCCTCTGGTTCTGGCAGTGAGGAGGTCCAGAAGTGTCTCCTCTCATCAGTTAACACAGCTTGATGTGTGTGAATGTATGCTATTTCCCTCCAGCTAATGAATTTTTTCTATGACAGGTATTTTGAAAGAAGATGTTGTCCAGGGGGAACATTTTAATTTTAAATTTGCAGCGGGTTTTTTTGTTTGTAGTAATCTCCTCACTTATAAGGTTGAAGATTTTAGTTGTTGGTCATTTTGGAGATGACCAGTGCTTTCTCCACGTTCAAGAACTTATCCAATTCAACACCACTTTTGGTGGGCCTTCTGCTCACCTTTCAGCTTCTGGGTGGATAGATGGCACTTTGTGTATGACTCTCAAATTATCAGAGCTTTTATGTGTCCAGATGTCTTAACACCATATGATAGCTGTTACCATCCAGTTAAAGCCCATAATGGAGCCTGTCATAGGTATCTAGCATTGGCCAGTGTCATTGCTTTTTGCTTTGAAAACTCAACAAGAAACACACAATTCCATAGCCAGAGCTTCTGAGTTCTTTTTTACCCGTTCACTCTCTTTTACGTATTGGCCACTACAGCTGCAGAGGCATTGAGTCTCAGAAATTAACCTCTGTTCTTTAAATTAAATGGAAAATTAGTGTAGTAATGCATTTTCTTCTTGTTCCATTTCAGGTGAGCAAAATGGTAACAGAAACCCTGGTGGGCTGCAAATAGGTGACCTTGTAAACATTGACCTTGATTTGGAAATTGTACAGTCTTTGCAGCATGGCCATGGGGGATGGACTGATGGCATGTTTGAAACTTTAACAACAACTGGAACAGTTTGTGGCATTGATGAGGATCATGACATTGTAGTACAATACCCGAGTGGCAACAGGTTTGTTATATAGCCTTCGTCACTGATTCAATAAACTTCCCTTGTCTTCAGCACTTGTGACCACTTGATGCAAGAAATGTTCTGTTTTCCTTTTGTGTCTGTTAAGATTTACTTGAGAATTACTTTTATATTCCTTCTACAACATGTAACTAGGACCTACCTTTAAAGATGCTTTAGTGGAAAAAGGAAGTTTGTTGGCTCTCACTTGGTGAAAATTTGAGTCCGAAATAAGGAATGATGTTCTGGGCTACCTTATTTCCAAAATGTAGTGTTTTAAGCTGTAATTGCAAAGTATCCCATGGTTTCAAGAGGAATGGTAATAGCAGTGCATTGCAGATTTTCAGGAAAATTGGTTTAAGAGGACAGGTGACAAACTTTGTGTGTTGGGGATCTTATCTAATATAGAGTGACTTTGGCATGACCTATATCTAGCATTTTATTATTCAAAGGAATGTTAGTTTATGTAAAAATGAACTGAGAATGGAAAGTACTGGGGAAGCTGTTGCCAAAACCACTCCCTACAAGCAGTTCAGGTTTGAAGTTTGAGCTGTGTCCATGCTAACAGGATTCAAACCCAGCTCTGCAGCTGGATCTGAACTGATACGCCCACATGCTTTTGTGTTGTCTTGCACTCAAGTATTAGGCTTATCTTTAAAAAGCAGCTCATGAATGGAATATCATTTCAGTTCTCTCTGGAGACTGACTTGTTCAGTTTGTCCAGAAAAGATTAACAGTGCATTATTCATTCAGGCTTTCCCTCAAGATATTTTTTGTTAATATTACAAAGTAATGCAAAACAAAGCTGTTTTCCCAGCTAACACAGGCTGAAGGGATCTAAGTGGCTTTTCTTCTGGCTGTCATGGCTGTAGAGCCAGTGAGAGGAGCTGCTCTGGCTTGTGGTTTCTTCCCTGACTTTGCCCTTTATAGAGATTATCCAGTGCTTCTCAGCTAGGTCAGATAGCTGAATGAAAATAAACCCCAGACTAAATGGCACATAAAGGAGAGATCACTGCATTATGTATTAGAACATAACTTAGCATAAAACCAGCAAAATACCTCTAAACCAGTAAAACCTATAGTACAAATTAGGATAGTTTTGTTAAAAATTGAGGTGTATCTAGAACATTCATTTAATTGGAGAGTATTTTTATAACTGAATGTTGCAGCTTTTGACCTAGTGGGGAGGGAGCAAAATCCATATTCTTCCCATGATGTTTCCTGACAGTCCAATACCTTGTGAGACAGCTTGGATCTTATCCTTTTCTACCAGAGTTATCTACTTCTCTCCCTGGAAAAAGAAACAAACTGTATAGCTACTTTCAGGACTATTAGATTGCTGTCAGCTTGCTTCCCCTTAGGCAGGATGTTTCTTCCTTACTTTTACAAATGTACATCTCTGAAGATCACCCTGGAAATATTCAACTAACGAATCACAGACAATTTATAGACAAAAAATAGTTAACACCAAATTCAGCCATAGTGTTCAGTTGCAGAAAGTTTGTAGGCATACAGGCAGAATCTCATCCAACAGATAATTCTCAAACGTATTTCACTTTGCATGTTTAAAATCTACTTTAAATGATTCATTGTCTAGGTGGACATTCAATCCAGCTGTTCTCACCAAAGCCAATGTTGTGCGAAGTGGAGATGCTGCTCAAGGTGCAGAAGGAGGTACCTCTCAATTTCAAGTGGGTGACCTTGTACAAGTATGTTATGACTTAGAGCGAATCAAGCTTCTTCAGAGAGGTCATGGAGAGTGGGCTGAAGCAATGCTTCCAGTAAGTAGTTGTATATTTGTGTTCACAGAATTGTAAAACTTGTATAATATTTCTAGTTAAGGTTGGTAATAATAGCTGGAAGTTGCAGGAGTCAGAGTTATTTTCTTCTAAGTTAGACAAAGTGTGTTTCATCAAATATGGTGTAATACTTGCTCAGATGTAGTAATCTGGTTAGCTTGATGAAATTTAGTTAAAGAGATTAGTGACTGTACTGTTAAACAATGGACTTAATAAAAGCTGTGACTTATAAAACATTCAGATTTCTAAATATTTTATTTTTAGTATTATTTGCATTTGACGTTTTCTTTAATACAGACATTAGGTAAAGTTGGTCGAGTCCAGCAGATCTATTCAGACAGTGACTTAAAGGTAGAGGTTTGTGGGACATCTTGGACGTATAATCCAGCAGCTGTCTCAAAGGTGGCATCAGCAGGATCTGCTATAAGTAATGCATCTGGTGGTAAGTTTGAGGAATAACCAGTAATATATGTGTCGCAAGTATTTGTGTTAATTAAAAAATTGTTAATTAGTGCATAGTGTGTATGCAAGATTAATAATACTCAGACTTGGAGTTTGGCTAATTGATCTTATACCTTTGAGAAAGATACAAGAAAAAGCTTGCAGTCATTATGGAGATGTTGGTCTGTCCATCTTGGTAAGGTGCAAAAACTCCAAATAGAATTTGGGTTTCTGTTTGGCCACAGGTTTGTCTTTGGAGCTCTGTTTTAAGGACTTCAAAATTTAAATGATTGGAAGGGACATTAGAGTGGAATATGGACTAAGGCGTAAAGAGAGTGTCACTGGCTGTAGCCAGCAAACTCCTTGTTCAGTAGGTAGTGTGGGATAGCAAGCATAAGCGAGGGATCTGTGGCATGCGGTTACTCAGGATAATATTCTTTCCTTAGAATTTTAGTTTTAAAATTTAATCAGACATCTTTTGACTAGTTACAGTGGGATTTTTGTGTCTATGCAATCACATTTGAGTTCTGTCCTTCATCTAATAACAAGGCAGAAAGACTATCCAGTGTGTTTTATGTTCTGTTGGCTGTTTTGCAGATCAATTAAACTAAAATGTTTCTACTCTTTAGTCATAGCTAGTTTTTTTTTCCTCTTCACATATTTGCTTTAATGCCAAGAAACTTTCTACATAGTTTTCTAGACATTTTCCTAGGGAGGCATAGATCCAGTGAGTTTTCTGCAATAAAGACAGAGTGGCCATAAAACTAGTTAGAAGAGTAATAAGACTTAGTGTTTCAAATCACAGAGGGCAAGATGTACCTTAAGTTAAGCAAGAAGACTAAAAAGCCTGTTATATCGATATGTAAATTCATGTTTTTACCTTGTCCCTGCCCTTCTATATTTTGTGGTAGACAAGCTATTTGTGGTTCAATCAGCTTTGTTTTGAAGTTGTTTGATGTGACAGCCTCAACTGTCAAGGGTATTGGAGTGCAGTGCTTACTCAGAACTGAATAATAAATTACAGTCGCCATTTTATGGTGCTTTGTGCTATACTATGTACATGCCTTTAGAAACATGACAAATTTAGCTGTTATTTTTCTGTTCTTGTGTGACTAGAACTGTAATCTTAATTGTCCTTTGTTTAATCATCATAGAGAGATTGTCTCAGCTATTGAAGAAATTATTTGAAACCCAAGAATCTGGAGATCTCAATGAAGAACTGGTTAAAGCAGCTGCCAATGGAGATGTTGCTAAAGTGGAAGACCTGCTAAAGAGACCAGATGTAGATGTGAGTTGTTTCGGTCCGGGAGGACCTGTTCTGGTGATCTGTAGTACTAAAGGAAGTGAAGCTTTCATAAATCTTCCTTGCCAGTCAGTAGTGTGTCTCTGTAGTAGTAGTAAATCTGGTTCCAGTGTCTCTGGAGTGGTATCATTCTGAGACCTTTCTCAAAATCTTACATTTATAGTAGCTCAAAGATGAAACTTTTTAATGCAACTATGGTTAAGGTCTTAGAATTCGAAGCAGATCCATTTCTTACTTCTTTCCCTCAGTCTAGCAGGTGCTGTAGAAATGAAATAGAGAAGACCTAGGACATTATCTATATGTGCCAGAAGGGCAACTGTCTAAAAATTGTTCATTTGATAGTTTCATATGCATGCTGTTGCTTTAAGTTTTCTAATACACTTGCATGTATACTGCTAAAGTGTGTCATGGGGGGTGTGTATATCTTGCAACTCACCTCAAAGTATTGATATGCTTCCAGGTGAATGGACAATGTGCTGGACACACAGCTATGCAAGCCGCTAGTCAGAATGGCCATGTCGACATTTTGAAGTTGCTTCTGAAACAGAATGTGGATGTAGAAGCAGAGGTAGCCTAAATATTTCAAAATACACTTTGAATCTCCTTAAGTTTTAAACTTTGCTACATACAGAAGTAGCAATTCAATTGGAATTGCCTTCTTTTTAAGTGTCAGAGAGTAAAGAAAACTTTTCTTACTGTGATTATGTTCCCAAATCAGCCTTCTACTAACAATATTACAAAAGGTCAGTATCTAATTCCTTAGAACTTTTAATTAAATGAAATATAATGTTAATATAATAGAGGTATGTAAGCTAGTATGTGATTGTAATGGATGAAGCCCCTTCTTTCTTTCCTTTACTTCAACAGTTGAATGCAATAGGCTGGCATGCTGCCTGTGGCATTCAGAGAAAAAGATATTCCTCGATGTTGCATCTCCAACTTCAGATACTTGTGGTGCTTCTTAGGTACAGTGTTCAGCTATGAGAGTTTTCTGTTAACTAAAGCAAGTTTGCACAAAAAGTAGTATCTTTGGGTAGGAAATGCCAACTCTGCTTCCAGTTTTTCATTTTTTTGTTTGTGTGGGGTTTTTTTTAAAGAAAAAACTTCACCCAAAATGGAAGCATTTCTTTTGTTTAGTTTTTCTAGAATTATTGTTTGTGAGAAAATTATCAGCATATTGTGATATTTGCATTTTGAATTGATTTTGCCTTGTTTACTTACACAGAATGCACTGGTGTTGCAGCCTTGGCTCATTTTGTGAAGCACAAGAAGGATCTGTCAAATTTCTCTTACTAAGAATATAAATTAAAGCCTAACAGAATGCTTAGAAGTTAATAGTGTGCCCAGTCATTGTTTGCATAACAGAAAAGTAACTTTTCATGGTTGGGCATCTAGCATTATATCATATTGTATTTGATATACAGAAGTTATAATATGTTAAAATGTTAGTGAAGCAATTATGTAATTCCTGGAATTAAAGTTATTTTTATATTCACAGGTACACCATTACTTTATAAAGGTTTTCTGCTGAATTGTAAAGATGGCTTAGATTTGGTGCAGTACATGCTGTGGTCTGATTTCTGTGGAGTAGCTTCATTTTAGAAGTAGTGCTTTCACTGCAGTACACAGTCGAGTTTGGAACAGTGTATGCTAAGCTGGTTTTCAGCTGTGCTATGGGATCAAAGCTGCGGTGTTAATCAAGCAGACTGATACTTTCTTCTCTGGTGTAAGGAAGGGTTAGAAACTTTAGAGAGGGAAGCAGAAGCACTGCTTAAATAACTTCACGATAATACACCTGGAAATCAGCTAGCAGTAGAATTGTTAAAGAGTTCATGTTTCCTCAGGCTTCAGAAGTATCATAACACTAGCATGAAAAAATATTTTCAGTGATTTTTATTTGCATTTTAATTTGCCTTTTCATGTAAATTTAAGTGAAGATAATATTTCTAGTAAATTATGTAATTATATTAATTTTATTATATTAATCACATATATAGTGACTAATTACTGATTATATGCTTCAGGCTTTTAAAATGTCAACTGTCCATAAATTGGTGATGTGAAGATGCAGCAGTCATCCCATTACGCAGAGAGCAAAAATTTAGTCAGTTACTTCACTGTTGTGGTCTGTGGCATGGAAGCAATGGTTAAAAATCTTTACTTCATCTGCTTTATAGCTAGATTGTATATATTTACACTTCCAGTCACTGCTGCAGTGTATAAACATTTATGATGATATTTTCTGCCAATGCTCTCATACTGTTGTCTCCTCTGTGCTTATGTCTCTGACAGTTTAGTGTAGAGTACAAGTGGCCTCTGTTTAGTCAGAAAACAGTGTGTTACTGACAGAGCTCAAAAAGCCTGATGTAGATAAACATGGAGCCTGCTAGTCTGCAGAAATTAATGGCTGTCAGTTATTATATTGACAGTACTGACAATATTAGATAATTGGCATGTGTAGAAATATAGTGCTTTTGATACTTACTTTTATATCTAAATGTAAGTTTTAGGACAGATGCTTAATTAGTTGTTAGCTTTTTCTAGGTACATTAATATACTGTTGTGTAGAAACCACAGAGTGGGATTTAGCTGCTGAGATTATTTGCTTTGATGCTGAGCTGAAAAAAAGACATGTGCTTTCTTGGAGCTCTGCTAATTAAAGCAGGAATTCTGTCCATTAAGATTTTATAAAAACAAGGGTTTGCATCTCAAAATTTGAATATGTTAAAACTTTAAAATATTTAATAAATGATGGGGTTTCATCAGTATTTCAGTGTACTTTGCAGACTGCAAATATGAAAAGACAAATTACCACATAGCTGTGAAACAAAGTGCTCTGTAAATATAAGTGTTGTAGGAGTTCAACACTACTGTCATGCTCTTGATAAGTTTCACCTCATAATGATCTTTATAACCAGGTGAGGAATATGGAGAAGTTCCCCTTTCTGATCCTTTCCCCTTCAAAATGAGTAAGCTTTGGCTTCTTCTGACTGTGGTAGATGAGCCTGAGAAGGAATCCTGCTTAAAAGACAGTTCTGTAGCATGAGTTGATTTGGAAGGCATAAAAATATCTAGTTTTCAAAAGCTATTGAAGCTGGTGTTTACTGCACTGACAATCTTGAACATCGTATTCATCTTCCAAAAATAGATATTTTATAATTAGCAGATAAGTCTCCTTATATCATTTTTTAAAATGTTGTAAATAGTCTCATTGTTCTCTTGTAATTGTGCAAATCCAATTTTCAGTATTTCTATGTTGTCAGAATTTAAATCCTACAAATATATAGAAATATTCCACTGTGCACAAAAATTTATTTAAAACTAGCTATGGAAGTTATTTCATGGAAACCTGTTTTATACCTTCCACTTTACTTTTAGCTTTTATATTCTGTCGTTAATTTTGAGGTCACTTGATGTTTAAAAATATTTTATGTTGTACAGTCCACTCTTACAGATACTAAAAACACAAACTGACAAATGTATGGCTTTCATACCCTATTTCTCAGTTTGGGTGAAACTGAAACAAACTGAATTTAATGAGAGCTTTGATGCTGTGAATCATCATCACAGAATTAGAACTTCTAGTTAATTTCAGCATAAATTCAAATTTCCTTTGGAAAAGGTTTATTCACTGGAAACTAAGATACATATAGTCAAATACAATAAATATTAGCTTAATTGTATGAATAAGGGAATTCTTTTGTCTCACACCATGATTTGGAATCTGTAATGCTTCCTGGATTACAGGAAGGGTTACCCTGGGTTACTGAGTGTAACAAGTTTTGGGGGTTGGGTTTTGTTTGTGGGGTTTTTTTTTTGTTGGCTTGGTGTCTGGTTTTTTTGACAGTGATTGTTTTGTACTAGAAACCCAGATGAATCTATTTGAATTTCTGATGAACACATCACACACAGATTCGGGGCAATAGCTGCCTATGGTATAGAGCATCACGTCATAGAATATGTATGTTTATATACAGACTCTTCATCCTCTATTGCTGTGGTTTGAGCAATTATTTTAATTAGGTATTTGAATGGTATCACGGTTGTCTGGTTTTTCTTTCTCTTGAAAGAAATCAGATATCCCCAATTGTTCAGTTTAAAATCATTTTCTTGTTTAATGCAAAGGAAATGTGAAATATACTGGGTCAAATTAATATTTCTGCTTTAGGACAAAGATGGAGACAGGGCTGTCCATCACGCTGCTTTCGGTGATGAGGGTGCAGTGATTGAGGTTTTGCACCGAGGCAGTGCGGATTTGAATGCTCGCAACAAACGCAGGCAGACTCCACTTCACATTGCTGTCAACAAAGGTCATCTGCAAGTTGTGAAGACTTTACTGGACTTTGGCTGCCATCCTAGTCTCCAGGTAAAGTAAATATTAATGTAGATTGACTTTTTAGCTACTAAATTTTATTATTTGTTATACGTAGATGCTGTGTGTAGGTAATAGAAGAATAACAGAGAATAGCATTCAAAGGGATGGACCTTGTGAAGTTATCTGTCCCAGACTCTACTCCAAAATGTGGTCAGCTGGAATAAAAATGCTATTAAATCTATTTGTTTTCTTGACAGCTAGATAGGCACCTGATTTATTCTAGCTAGTCGATATTAATTGGTATTTTCACAGACTGTATTTGTCTGTAATTGTTAAGTTTCTCTCCTGATTAATTCCTCCTCTATCAAATCCACAGTGGTTTGCTGCTTCTGCAAGGCACAGCTTTGTGTTTTTTGGCTGATGATACTGTTTCAGTAAAAGAATGTTTCAGTAAAAGAAACTGTCAAAATTGACCTATCATTGATAGAACTGTTGAGCCAGATTGTCTCTTTAAATTGTTCAACCTTATATCTAAAAAGCCTTCATGCGTATAGCCTCAAGTACTATAATTTCACAGGAAGATTTATCTATAATGAATGTGGTGGAAGCTGTGACACATGAGTGCAGCCTCCTGTTGAGGAGGTAGAGTAGTAACCTGCTATCAAATAAGCAGGCATCACATTCTGCATGAGCTGAATGCAGCCGCATGCAGTGCATTATTGAAACAGAATGGGTAAGTTTGAAGGGATTTGCAACAGAAAGAAAAAGCTGTAACATCCTGGGCAAATCAGGATGCGCAGTAACAACACATTTATCTCCTTGTCTTGCCATGTCAATAATCAGTGATTTATTATTTTTCTAAAAAGCTCTATACCCCCATAAAAAAAGATGAGCAAACTTTCTTGAAATTAGCAAATACAATGATTGTTTATTTATATGCTTCCAGCTGGCTTCATAGATACTGTCTTGGTCATGCTGAGGTTGAACTGTTAGCCAGCTATTTAGTATTTGTTGAACAGTGGATATAATAGGGAGTCTTATGTATTGAGCCCAATAAAGGGTGACTGTGTATCATATAATGATGTATGATACAAGGGTAGCCAAAATCAACGCGTCTGACAAAATTATAACAGTCTGTTTGGATTGAAAAATTCAGTAGAATGGTGCTATGAAACTCCATCTGGAGAATATAATTGTCATTGGAAATAATGAACTTTCAGATCCTGTGTGTGTGCTGAGGAATTCTGATGTGCAAATGTGAGTAGGCGATTGATTTGGTGGATGAAAGCACAGGGGAGTTAGACTGAGGCATGACTGGAATTTCACTGGCCAACACTCTACTACTTAAGCCAATTCACTGTGTAAACAAAAACGTATGTTAGTCTGGAAACAGTAAATATGATCAGTTAAGCCAAATAAAAGCTACATAATTCAGTTTTGGCAAACTGATTCAAACTGGTTCAAGTGCTTCCATATTCTGATACTTTTTGTTTGGCAGTTCCTGATCCTCTCTGTAAAGATTGTAAAGATCTGATTTTGTATCAGTGTATTGCTAAAATGTTCAGGTTCTGTGTTAGCCAATTGGCAGCTGAGTCTGTGTCAGTGACAAAAGACTTCCTTACTTATATAGTGTTAGAATTTTACTGGAAGCATAAATCTAGAGAGTTTGCCTATATAGCAGCAAATAAGCTTAAGTAGGTGTGTTTTCTCACTGTTAGTGTGGGGCATTCCTTTTCACTCCAGCCATTTGGGTCCTTGAATAAGTAATGTACAAAATGCTTCTAGGAATAACACGTGGTTTTTTCCTTGGGATATTTGAAAAATAAAATGTCAAGCTTAAATTGCAAATTCTTTGCCTGTTCAATTATGCACTGAAATATTTTCATGTACCTTGCTTAATAAGCTTAATATTGCTTATGACATTGGCCTTTGCTTCATGGAAAATGATCTGCTTTGGTTAAAACAACAGATGTGCCTAAGTTTTACTTGGACTGTACTTTGTTTTGATTTGCTTATGCTTTCCTTTCACACTGTCTTTTTGGTATTGTCTTTTTACATGGTTAAACACTGTCTTAATCTTAGCCTTCATCTCTCAGAATTCCCTGTCTTCCTCCTGCCTGGCTAGTCTCTGTTAGATGAATTTCAGTTGTTGTCCTTCTGTTACTCATAAATTGTAACTTAGGTGTCAACTCCATCTGGATATGAAGCATAGAGGAGTTGATGTTTACACCAGTGTCTTCAGTATTAGCAGATGCAAGGCATGTGTGAGTTCTTGTAGTAGTGTAACCACAGAAGACTAGAGCCCTGGGTAGGACAATTCACTGAAGGGTTTGCACAACTCGGAGCAAAATCAGAAAGTAGCTTGCTCTGAACCCTGCAATATAGCAACACTTTTAGGTCTGAAGAGCTGTTTTGTGTTTGTGTAGTCAGTTGTGGGGTTTTTTTATTTAATGTGGATGCATGTAAATATTGATGTAAGCTGATTCTGGTTTTAGGATTCTGAAGGTGACACTCCACTCCATGATGCAATAAGTAAAAAACGTGATGACATCCTTGCTGTGTTGCTAGAAGCTGGAGCAGATGTTACTATCACCAACAACAATGGGTTTAATGCTCTTCATCACGCTGCACTAAGAGGAAACCCTAGGTAAAAATTGGCTTTTAAAGATCATTTTCTTATTTGTGAAAGGAAAACAAGTGCATGGGAGGGCAGAGTTATAGCGTTCTTTCAAAATATCCTTAAACCTGCATGCAATTATTGCTAAATTTTTGATGTTGCCTAGATATGCGTCTTTCCAGTACCTGGGAAGCCACTATTAGAATGAAGCTACTAGTCTGCTGAGTTTAGTGCTGTATTCAGGTAACTCCAAATTGCTGGAAAATATGGTGGCTGTGAAATTTTACCAATAAATGTTTCAATAAGTAAGTTTTTAAGATCTTAAGACAGGACTTGTAAAAAATGTTTCTCTTCTTCTCAGACATGGGGATTGGGCAGGGATTTGAGTTTTTAAGAAATACGTCGTTGTGAATAATTATTGAAGGTACCACACAGTTATAAAGTGATCTTAGGATTGTTGCTTTACATTGTATTTGTCAGTATAAGAAACATTTAATTTTGTTTTCTTAAAAGTATGGATAGAAAGAATTCCTTATTCCAGCTTTTATATAGCAGCTTATCTGAAAAAGTTAGTTTTAAGGTGTAATTTTTTTGCGCTAGCTGCATACTGTACATCTACATTCAATCTCCAGTTAAGATAGCTTTCAAAAACTATATAGCATATATAGAACATAATGGAAAACTTGCTGCGTTGCTGGTTGCTTATTACGTTGTGGATAAATGGGTTTTCTTCAGAGCTGTCAGTCTAGCAATATGTTAATCATGTCGTGGAGAATTTGGTATAGTTTACATGAAATAAGAAATGTTTACTTGTTTAACTTTACTAAATTCTGCTACTTTTCAGTTGAGTGAAATTGGACAAATAAGGCTATATGTTAATGTACGGGAATAAAATCTGCGTTCATCTCTCAGAACGTAGCTATCAAGAGTGATAGTTAAAAAGTGAACGTGAGCATTTGTATATGTCTATGGAATGGAATCGCACTTCACAAAGTAAAAGTAGTGCTTGGAAGTGTTGGTAGGAACAATAAATATGTTTACAGTTTTTTACAGTGCTCATAAAAGGGCCATAAAAGAACATGTCAAGGACCTAGCGAAGGGAGCTTATTTTTGGCATCAGGAGACAATTCTTTCAAGTCTGACTTGGTAACTTACTCACTTAATGTGAATTCTCCAGTATTTACATAACAGCATTAACCAGGAGTACTGTTTCCTGTCTTCAGTTACCTAGATGGGATTTTTTTTGTTAGTTTTTTGTTCTGTGGTGCTTTTCTTAGGCTCTTGTGAGATGCAGGGAAGGTGTATGGAAGAAAGCTCTTCATAGAGATGCTGAAGATTTTTCTATGGGTGAATGTTTTGGGGGCTGCAGGCGTTTTCTTTGATGGAGGGATCCAAATTGTAGTTCAGACTGGGTTAGTTTAACGGTTGGAAGAATGTGAGGCATAGTGCAATTTTTCCCAGAGTCCTCTCTCTTTCACAAAAGCTTTTAGTGGAAGAATAGGAAAATATTTTCAGCATTAGTGATTTGAATCCTGTGTGGGTCCCCTCCATATATGGGTTTCACTTGCATCTAAAACAGTTAGATACCTAACAGTTTTAGACATCTACTTTTTTTGGTTGTAGTTGTATCTGAGCACTTCTGAGGCATGTAAAAAGAGAGAATTTTCTCTCCATCACAGAAGTAGTTTAATTTGTTCACAGCAGTAGATATTTTACACATTAGCTTGGGAAGAAATTAACAAAAACAGATTTTTCAAAATAGATTGGGTTTTTTTTAACTTCTTTTTGTTTGGCCAAAAGATCATGGTAATAATTGGATTAATTTAGGAGTTAAGTTTTATTTTCTTTAAGAGTCTATTGATGGTCATTTATTTCATTGTTGATTCTGTGGTTCTACCCCTGGCCTCTTTCTGAATGAAACCAAAGGTTTTATATTTGCCACTTGGTTTTTCTAACAGGATACAGAACAATGGTTATTACTAATCTGTTAAATGCCCTATGCATAAGCTATTTAAAACACTGTTAAAAATAACCACCTGAACTTCAGCTTGTAGCTGGTAGGGGTCACAAGCAGAACATAATATATTCTGCTTGAAACCTTACTTAAGGACCTGTCTTTCCTAATCTTAAGCTTTCCTGTTCCACCTGAACTGGAGTTTTTGTGGCTTCAAGCTGTGGTGCCTTACGTGGAAAACAGTGCACTAAATTCCCCTGAAGTCAAGTATATAAATATATAAAGAAATGTCATTTTCTAAAAGTTAAACATATATTCAGATATGTATATAAGCGTGTAAGCATGTGGGTGTACATATCTACATTTATAAAAATAACATACTTACTGTGTACGTAAGTATTGTTGAAGTCCACATCCATCTTCCTACTTACTGATGATAAAATAAATGCATGTGTTGGATACCGCAATAAAGTGAACTAGATTTCTATAGAAATTTTTATAGTTGATATCGGATAGGTATTTGAAACCAACTTAATTTTCATTGCAAAAACCTGCTCTGCTTCTTGCTTGAGTTCTGACCTTTCCTAGGGAGATAGATCTCCAAGAAAAACAAACTACACAAACTGTGCTGAGGAGAACATTTGGAAGCTTTTAATTTTTCATGTGAAAATAATACTTATATTCTATTTTAAACGTTTGAATGATAGATACATAAATTGCTATCTTTCTTGTAATATTTCTTAGCACTTAATCTTCCATGAGAGTTTGGCAGTGTTCTCTAAAAGTCAAGGTTTTGTGTGTTTTGGAAAACATCCTATGATTAGTGGAATATTTCTCCTTTTAATAATTTGCTTCTGTTTGTACCTTGTGAATTGGTATAGAAACAGAACTTTTGGTTTTCATGCTGATGTGTAATGTTGAAATGCATACTGGACATTGCTCAGGTTATGTTGTATGTATGTTGTATTTTTAACTGGGTCAGTTATATTAAAGGTGCATTTATTTTGGACTTTGTTTTCAAAATACCGTGAACCTCAAAGCTTGGCAGACGTTGCCTCTTCAGTGTTAATAAGATTTTTCAGACAGAAAAAAGGAGAGTAAAATTTGAAAATACTGTACAGATAGGTTGTTTTTTCCATGTTATCAGCTCTTGGTTATGTTTGATCTATTCGCTTACCTGTGACTTCAGATTTTTGAGCTGAAGACGTGACTGTGAAGTGTAGGCGTATTTTATATCCATTGCCCCAGTTAGTTTGAGATTTGCATTGTATCTTGTGAAGAGAGCTTTATACACACTGCAGCTAGCATCTTAACTAGAGGCTGCTTTTAGAGCTGACCTGAGTTCGCACATGCGTACAACCTGTTCTTCAGTGCAATCTGAAGTCTGCTGGCCTTTAAATCAAAAAATTAAAGCACTGGGGATTTCATATGCTGCTGTCTGATAGCACGGACTGTGTCATCTTTGTGTTCATAAACTAGCAAGGAGGAGGTTGTGGTTTAAAATGGAATTATACTTTTTCCCCATGGTTGTCTGTCTTAGTAGCTATCTCCCCTTGTTTTTAGACTTGTAAACGGTTTGAACTGGTTGGCAGTGGAATTTTTAACTGTTTTAGTGATGTATATGAGAGGTGGGGTTGCTCACCTGTACTTTGTGTTAATGAGTGTCTCAGTGGCTTTTGTGCTGTATTGTCGTGGAGGTCCTCATAGAGACAAGTTGTGAGGTAGTCGAAGAGTTGTATAGTTATTTTCTAAATCAGTAAAAGGGATTTTTGCTTTCATATTTGCAGTTCTGACAGTAAATATAGGTTCAAATGTAGCTTAGTTCAAGCTAAGCACAAAAAGGGCACGCTTCTAAAACCTGTTATTAAAGTATTGTGTGAGAGAATGCTTTGAGGGAAGACTTTTGTTCAAGTTAATTTGGAGAAATAATATAATCTCCATGAGCAGACCTGTAATTAGATGGCAGATTAGCCTGTAGCTGTTGAGGTCAGTGGCAAATTTATTATCTTTAAATAGTAAATAATATGTCCAGCGTGTGCAAGATGACAAATACATTTCGTACCCTGTGGAGTTTCCTCCCTTGCGCAATTAAAAAGAAGGGGGGTCGGGAAGTGGGGGGAAGGGGGTGTTGGACGTGGCACAGAAGAGAGATGCCCAGAAAGCAGACTTTCCCTCCATTGCCATACTCTTCATAATTGCTTCCTTTTGATCTTTTTTTTTTGTTCAGTTCTGTTACAAAAAGCAACAGACTTGAGGAAAAATACAAGAGACAAAAACATCATTGGAAAATGTTTATTTCACTATTTACCTATCTTCTTTATAAATGCTATGAGAGGTCAATTTTTACTGAATATGGGCAGAATATTTATCACCAGTAGCTGTTCATTTACAAATACAACCTTGAAATTTACTACACTTCTTGTTACCTTCTATCTTCGAACCACCTAGATTAATTGAACTCCACTCCAGAGAGGACTGCATAAATACTCCGAGAGGACTGCATAACTACTCCGAGCAGACTTAGTGTCCAGTTTTTAAAATATGAGAAATCCTGTAGTGATCAATGCATAGCTACAGCTGGTTGAAGGGGACCAAATCCATTGAACAGTTGATTTGGTTCCATTTTACCAGCTTTAGCAAAGCATTGGAGTGTAAGAAGGTTATAATTCAGTAACACGTTTTTAAGTACATGAATGGTTCACAAAGAACACGTGGGTTTCTTATGTGTTGCACGTTTTGTTTCTAGTCAATGCAAATTTAAATTCCTTTGCTAATTTGGAGACGGCAGAATGGAAAGTTGTGTATCAGGCAAGCCTGTACAGAATCCAGGTTTGTTCCTTCCTCGAATGTTTCCTCGAGGCTCTTCGGATGAGTCTCAAATTATAGTTTGTTTTAACCTTTTTCTTTCTGCAACAATGAAATCCTAGAGTAGTGACCAGAAAGTGTTACAATTTCTACTCCTGTAGAGCTCCCTTGCCTCTATGTTAAACTTTACTGGGAAGGAGGTTTCCATGTCCTCCGTGGCCCCCCCCTGCCTCGTCCCCCCCCATTCATTTTCTGGCAGGTTCTCTTTTGCAGCTGCTTTAATGCTGTAGTTGGTTAGCACAAGTATAAATGTCAAGTGCTTTCAATTCCATTACTATATCTCTGGTTAGTATTAACTTTTTAGGAATGATTGTATAATATAGCAGGATAGATTTTTTTTAATTTTTTTTTTACCCTGATCACATATGTAAAAGTGTTTCATAGCAGAAAAATACAGCTTTTAAAGAATTATCTGCGGTTGCATCCAGTTTCTTCTAAATTAAGGTCCTTAATACATTTGTACATGCTCATGTAGCTTTTTTATGTTGTACGCTGAATTCTTTTTGAGCTTTGACTGCAATGGGAAGTAGGGGGCAACCTCAGTTCAAGCCATTCCCTAGTAGTGAGTATGTCAAGTATACAGTCTACATCTGTTTGTTGCGTAGTCTGATGCTGGTGAGAAGATTTATGTAAATATATTCCCAACACCATGTATCCTAATAGTAACATAGCAGGTGTGTCACTTGGACTTAAGCATTAAAGACGGCTATAAAATTAGTTTCTATTTTTACCAGTTATACAGGAACTGTTTTACAGATACAGCTGCTCAAGTGCACTTTTGGATGGCAATAGAGTTTCATGTACTGGCCATATCGGGACAAAAAACGTCCATGGAAAAAAAGCCGTGTAGCATTTGATAATGTCAGCATCTGTTATCCCTGTCAGTCACACAGTTGAAATGTTTGAGTTACAACTGTGTCAGCAGATGCCCAAAGTTCAACGTGTGCTCAGTTAAAATTGAACAGCTGATCTAAGTGATGGATGTGACATTTTAGAGGGACTGGATATGTATTCTTAGAGATATGCTAACGTGAACTAGCAGGAAGCAATGTCAACGTATAATTTTAACTTTTGTATCACTCTGAACTGTCATTTTGTTTTGGAATAGCATTGCAATGTTATACGAAGAAGACAAGAAAGAGCACAACATGATGAATTGTTACCAAAAACTACTCAAATTAAATTTAAGCTGTTAAAAAGTTCGTCTCGTTATATACTGGAAGCCAAATCAGTTGGTGGTGAGGACAGGAACTCTTCAGGAAAAGAAGTAAATGCTTAGAAATTAACCCCTCTGCAAAGCTGTTGGTAATACCAAATTGCTCCTGTGAGTGTGACCAAGTTCAGTAGCATCGCTTCATTTAGAAAAGCTACTAAATTTGATTTGTATCCCACTATAAAGCAGGTTTTAATTTAGCTGTTAAGATACTGTAGTCTTCATGCCAAAAATACCTGCTCGTAAGAGAAATAGCTTTAAAACAAATATTAAAATTTTACTTAAGAAAATGGTTCTGATAAGATAATGTTTCCTCTTATATATATATATATATGTTATTCTGTAGTTTCAGGTAATAAAAATAGCAGGCTATGTATAACATTAGCTATTTGAAAATTATTATTATTTAAAAATAAGATTCTCCATCTAAAAATGGTACGTTGCCTTTTTTTAACTTTTTTTTCTACTCACAGACACTTTGGTAAGCACAGAGGTACAGTTAAAATCTTTAATCTGGGCCAAATGTGCCTACTTATCATGGGTATATCCTGTTTAATAACTACTTTTAGAAGGCTGCCGTCATGAATAGGGGTGGCTGGACTGATGAGCTGGAAGGTCTTTCCTCATGTTTTTCTTTGTTCCTGAATTTGGTGTTGAATGTCTTTACTTAGAGATGGTATGCACTGATATATTGTAATTAATACAGCTTTTAGAACTTGAAATTGTTGCAGGATTCTTTCTCATGCAGTGCTTACAATTTTCTGGGTGCTACAAAGTCATATTTTCATGGCAATTTTTTTTAAATTAGTATTTAAAATAAATTGAGCTTATTTGAAAACAATATTTAAGGTAACTTACCTTCTAGGTTGTAGTTGTCATTTGTGTTTTCATTTAGGAATCTGTCAATAGCTTTAATCCTCTGACTAGCAGCTGTGGCCTAGAAATCTCTGTATTGTCACTTTCTGTGCATAAACCTGACACTGCACTTTGTATCGAAGAGCTCAGTGAGCATAATAAGTGCTGATTTGGGGAAAATTCTAACTTAAGTCTCATATATTAAAATTGCAGAATTTATAATAATCAATTATTTTGGCTATCCTTTTCTCTAAATCACAGCCTTAATTTCTTAGCTGTTTCTACCTGTATCTTAGTTGCAACCTGTAGATGTAAATTTAAATACTGAAGTACGCAGAAATGGTTGTGATTAATAGAACAATTTCTTGTTTTTAATGATACATTTTGATAATCAAGCTTTTAAGATTAGTGTAGGATCTATTAAGTGAGGAGAACTAGAATGATAAATTTTGCAGCTATGCTGCAAGCTTAAGTGTTCCTTTCCAGCCTTGTTTTAAATTCTTTGTTTACAACTAATGTTCTGCTTATCAGCTGTTAACAATTCCTCCTATCCACTTTTGCAGTCACTTAATGTAATGTTTTGTGATTTGTTACTAACAAGTAGGAGTTACTTTGGCAATACCAGCTGACCCTTAGCAAGTTAATTTGTCACATGAATGTCATTCAAACAGGAGGGAAACCTGTTTCTTCCAACAGCTGTTTAGTTTCCTGTTACTGGTCGTTCCATGCCTGCCAAAAATACATACTTCTTTACATTCCATAGCATTGTATGTTCATATGGGTACATAAAGAAGTATGTACTCTGAGCAGGTACACATAGGGTTGCTCCACTACCTGTCAGATGAATCTGAAAAGTATTTTGCTGCTTTTCACTGCTGTCATTAGGTAAAATTCAGGCTGACAGTTCTTTCGAAGAATAATGTTATGATTAACTAATAGTAGAAAATAAACTGCTTATTCTAACTGAACTTTGTAATGCAATTTACCTGCACAGCGGCTTAAAAGCCGGTTCTAGTTCACTGTTCTGGGATGGCAAGGACATTAGAAGTGCTTTTCCAGATTTTTGCAGCCTCTTGCTGTTCGTTCCGAGTGACCACATTTGAGTATGGGGTTGAATCGCTGGTAGCTTTGCAGTGTATTTTCTTGGAAGTCATAGTTGTATTCCACTGTAAAAACTTCAGCTTCCTCCCAGGTCTTCTAGCAGATTTCCGTGCTGGTGTACAGTTTGCATCTAGTGTCCTGAAGAGAAGTACAGACTTGTCTAATACGGCAGTTATAACTTACTTTCCTAGCCTCCCCAATCCCCCTTCCATGCTTTTTGCATCCCATCTGGTATTCTGCAAACTCTTTGCAGGTTTACACTTATTTCTGCTGTAGTTCAGAGTGGTTTTAAAAAACCCACAAAATAACAGCACATGCCACCAGTCATCCTGCTTATCATAAAGATGATGACATTGAACTAAGAAAACAACCTCTAGCTGCTGTGACAGGATTTGGATTGTTAGGCCAAAGGTCACATGTGAAAGCTAATACCTATTCCAACACTTCTGCAAGCAGCTTTTCTCATTTTTTAAAATTGCACTCACCTGCTTCAGTCAAAATCTTGTCCACACTTGAAATATTAGACAACTAAAACAAACATTAAAAAAAACGCCCTCAAAGAAACAAACCTCAGGTTTAACCCTGTTTTGTCAGAGTCTGTGCGCCTTGGTTTGGAATGGTAGTTAAATATTTGATGTAACAGTATGGGTTTGACTTCTAAGGGGCTGTCAGATACAGCTTATGGTTGCTTAGTTTGTATTTCAGGAGCTGATTGGGGTTACAGTCAAGAGTAAGCTTTGTCTTTACAGCATTACAAGGTAAATTTGAAATAAGCTTAGCAATTAGTCAATGTAATAGTCGTAAGGAAAGCAGAGAGCAGGGGAAGTAAGAATTTCTGCAGCTCATGACAAAAAACCTAGTGCAGCTGATAGAGAGCAAATCAGCGTGTAGCAGTAGCTAGCACAGTACTACAAGGAGAAACAGCAATGCAGCATTAGAATCACAGCAGTCACATTCTAGTTTTTAAGTAGGTTGTTTTCATGTACATCTGAGATAAAGCACCTGGAAAATTTTGCTTAGACCTACTTGAGAACTCAGCATTGCACTACCACACTGTTTATTAGGTTTTCTTTTTAAAGTTGGTAATTTTTTTAGTTGTGCATAGGAAGACAAGAATATATTTCACTGAAATGAACAATCAGTTAATGGCATTGCAATTTTTGAGTTTATCTTCTTTAAAAAGAATTCTGTCTACCAAGCAAGTTGGGTTGTTTTTTTTTTGCTATGAAATTTGGACTAATGTTGCTTTCTTTCAACCTGCTCTTTACACTACAAATGCTTGGTACTTTAACACACTCAATATTAAGCTGTTCCCAGAGTAGAGGGATCAATATAACAATTAAAAAAAACCCCATTCTAGTAAATAAGCTATACATGCAGAAAGTCATAGGCATCCTTTAAACGTGCAGAATAATGCAGGTCTCCTGATGTTCTATTACCTGTAAGCTTAGTATCATGCAGCATTTGCAGTTGGAAGAGAGGTAATGACCTAGAGACACATCAGCAGCAGCCATCTCATCCTGAGTGCTCTCACTCTATTCGCTGAATCAGCTCTTCGTTACATGGGAGGGGGAGGCAAGGGGGGGCCAATGTCGGTGCATACAGTACCTGACCACCTTAAATAGATAAAACTTAAAAGAAAAATAAAAGAAAAAAAAAAAGGCATGAAGATGGGTGCCTAATTGGCACCTGCTGCCTCTGTTGGAATGCTAAAATATGGATGATGTTGTATAGAAATTATACCTTATGTCTGCTGGACTGAGAGTTAAGACTCCAAGGATAGATGCTAGGAAGCCAAGGGAAGGTGAACTTAGCCCACTGTCAGATGAAAATAATCACAGGCAAAAAAAAATAAAAACTCAACAAAAAAACAAAACCAAGCCCCCAAAAGTTGGAGTCGCTTAAAAAAAAGAAAAAAAAAAAGGCACCAAAAAAAGCGCGTTCGTCTCCCCCCTCCCCTGGCAAATATTGGTTTCTTCTAGTTCCTTAGATATTGCACTGCATCTTTTCTTGCTTGAGGTTGTGTTTCCAGGCTTAACTGTAGGCAGGTCTGTGTTGAAGCTACTTTCCATCTTCAGAGGTCAAGCCTGCGAGCGAGCGAGGTCAGGGCTCCCCGCACGCCACAGAAGACACTGACCGTAATTCCCACTCAGAGGGCACCGGCAAAACTGTTACGGCTTTATAGGCAGCTAAGCATTTGAAACATGCACTCCCAGGCAAACAGGCTCTCTTGTGCCTCTCTCTTCCCTGACCATATTTAGTCAACCATTGCAAAAAATAGTCTCCCAGCTGTCGATTGTCGATCCGGCGGCGCAGGGAGCCGCTATCCGGCTCTCTGCCTATTGATTGTGCAGCCTGCACTTCCACCGCCCTCAGCCATTTGTCCCCGGGTTTTTTTAGCACTGCCAAATAAAGCGCTCGCTTCTCTTTCCAGTTAGGTTTCCCAGGTTTTCACTGAGCTTGCGCTGCTACTAGTAAACCCCGATGAGGCTGTCACTATACTTAGAAACGTTGGGGGGGTGGGGGTGGAGAGAAGAGGGGGGGGCAGCCCTGCTAGTAGCGAGGCGAGGTCTTCGCGCACATAAGGAACAATAAATATCCTGCGCTGCCACGGCGGGTTGTGTAACCTGGCTTCTTGTACAGGGAAAAATGCCACGAGTAGCAGCGTGCCGATGAACCTGAGGTCTGTGCGGCCTTGTTCCACATCTAGTTTTAAGTTTTCAACTGCAAACCTTACTGTTCCTCTGAACAAGAGTCGATTTGTGGCCCCCCGTTTCCATGTTGAAGTCTAGTTAGAAGTTACTTGAAAGACCTTCAGTTAGTAAATTCATATAATTCCATACTATCACATTTAATAGTTCCATAGTATTTTGTTTGTAATGCTTAGCTATAAAATTACTTTTAAAGAAATACACGTGTGAATTGAATTAGGTGCTACTGTTCTTTGAAAAAACACAAATGTTTTAGAAGAGAGAAAGAAATCAAGTGAACAGCTCAGTCCATTAATCTTTCACGTGTACAAAATAGGCCTGTAACAAGACCAGTAACTACACATTCAAAATATGAAAAGGTACTTTCATATTCATGGGGAGTATATACAATGTTTTATTCAGAAAAGAATAAAGTAACTGCAGTTTAGCCACTTAAAATACAACAAGTGGGAACTCAAATGCTTCAAGACTTTCTCTGTTTTTTAGACAAGATTACTTGTGTTGCTCAGGAGCAAGAAGAGTAAAAAAGCTGAAAATCTCTCCATCTAAAATTAAGCAAACTTGCTAAATGAAAATGTCATCTCAACGAATATTCATGTAACTAGTAGTTACTAATGTATTAAAGTTCAGTGCTGTAGGGCAGAGAGTGAATTGTGAAGTCCTGAGAGGAGCACTGTCTTGGATTTATACTTTCCTTGCTGACTCTGTGTTGACTTTGTCCTGTGCTTGGTAGCTGCTTACCCTGTACCTTCTGTTGCAGTGGAGTTTTCTGGTAAAAGTCACATTTTTTTCATTTCTCTTTCTTCAATTTCATAATCATACATTGAAGACAAAATTGTTGTGTAAGACCTAGGCTAATACAGAATGTTTTTGTGAATTCCATGTAGATTTATATACCTCACTGTTTCTTTCGTTTCATGTATATTGAAATTGATTTTTCAAATACCAAGAGGTACTTGAAAATCTGAGACAAAAAGGACACAGCCTGCCTACTTAAACTGGTGTTGAGCCATCAGTCAGATGTGAAATACTAAATTCTAATTTCAAGATACAGCATGCTCAGTAACAGTATCTAAGGTATTAATCAGTTTGTTACTTTTTCCTGAGGTGTACTTCCTTCTTTGTTCTCCCAGCAACTCCCTGTGCTGCACGGTGAGTGTGGTGTGAACCACATCAGGGAACCGATTTGGCTTGAAGTTGTGTGCTGACGTGCACTGAAGATCATATCGTTGCCAAAAATAGCACTGTCCTGCTCCTGTGTTACTTCTTGCACTATGTCAGTACAAATGTTTCTTTGGCTTCACAGAGAGCAGGCTCAGAGTACTAATCTGGATAAGAAATAATCCTACGAAAAGGGGTGACTTCTTAGCTGCTGTGTTGGGACCACTTTTTTGGGAGTGTTTTTTTCAGCAGAGGTTGTAGTCAGAGGGTGAGAAAGAGATTAGTAAAAAGTAATCCTGTTTCTGTTGTGTTGTAAAATGCGTGTCAGACTACATAGCCTTAAAAGAAAACTTTGCACTGGAAGCTTTCTTTCAATCTGATCTGTTTCTTCAACTGTTTGAGGATGCAACAGGAAATGGGTGAACAGCTTTAGCTGGGTCAGGGATGGGAATAAGAGGAGAAGAGGGTGTATGTGTGAATACTTCAAGCCAGGATTGCTGTAAAGTATTTTATATTATGAAACCACATCACGTTGAGACAGTAGAAAGCTGACCTGAGGGAGGAGAATGGCAGGGGAACAGAGAAACTTGTAGTAAGAAATGCACTGAATCATTACAGCCCCTAGAGATACGATTCCTGATACGCTTATGCTGATCTAAGATTTCGCTTCTGGAGAGGGCAGTCTGCCCTCCCTGCAACTCTACCTTCATCATTTCCTTATTCCTGTTGTTTCTAGTGATCGTCAAGTCACAGGGTAAGTTGGATTATCTCATTGATCTGTCTGAAAGCAATCTTGCCAAATCATGAGTCTGGCAGGTTGCTTCACTCACTAGAGTGACATGTCTGTAGAGCCAACATAATGCAGGAATTGAAGTGCAGGGAAAAGTGGGATTGTGTCTTTCAGTAGCAATTTAAATTAAATTTCCTTATGCTGATTGTGAAGGAACCTGTCTGGTTTTTTTAGGCCTGACTATCTGTTCTTTAAAAAAACAAAACAACAAACCCCAAAAGGCCAAACAAATAAAACCATCCACCATCCCACAAACCCCCAGCCTTCCCTGTGTAAATCATTCTGCAGTCCGAATTGCAGTTGGTAGCAGAGAATCTTCCCTAGTTATTCTTTATGTATTTATTAAACAGGGTGGAAGGATGCCTTTGCAGTTAAAAATGCTAAAACTGGAATCTTTTCTTACACAATGAGGTACTAGTTTCATCTTGCTTACAAGTACTTTTATCTTACAGATTTTTCAGATAAAACTGTCATTGTATGTGGCATTCTCAGGTGATACTGGTGAGCATCTGTGAAAGTTTTATGAGTAAAATACTGCATAAGGAAAGAGATTTTATATGTAGGTTGATAGTGAATAATACACCATATGTTAAAACTTTTGATCATAACAATGATTGGGTTTTTTGTACTCTGATATTAGTAACTGATGTTGAAACAACCAAATGTGGCTAAAAATTAATTAGTGTATTGTTCAGATATGTGATGTATTTTATGTTGAAAATACAAAATTTATGCTGTTGAATTTGCATTCTGCTATTATTTATAATGTAAATACATCATATATATGTTAAGCTGTGGTTACGGCCTCTAAAAACCTGAATTAAAAAAAAATATACATGACTCATGTGACAAGGTCAAATCGAAGTGCATGCAGTGGCATCATTTGCTGTTATTCTTCAACATTTCAAATTAAATGTAACAATATAAATGGGTGTTCCTTCTACTTAATCACTTCTAACTATTAGAGCCTGGGCTGTTGTTTTCTGGGAATGAATTAAGTGAATTATTGTTATCTTTTTAAGTCACTGTACCCACAACAGCTGGGCCTGGGAAAGCAGCAGATACCTTGATCTCAGCTCCCTATACACACATGTGCTTTCTCATTACCTTTTTCACTGAGCAGGTGTTTAGCTCCTGTGAAAGAAGAACTAGTTTCTTTATCCCCTTCAAAGCCTTACAGACAACTTCCTCAAAAATTTTCTCTGGAGTTTTTCTTTTGTTGTCCCATCTGGAAAATTCCAGAATTTACAAAAGATATCCAACTGAAAAAGGCCCAAAATCTTTATCAACTAATCTGAAAATACTGCAGACCAACAAATGTTGGAGTTTACCTGTTACAATTTTTTTTCATTAGTAATGTTTAGTAATAATCTAAATAGCATAGTGATGACCTAATTTCAGTTTTTCAATAACAGTTTTAAGCATCTTATCTGTAATTGTTGTAGCACCTCCATTAGCTGTGTAATCTGTAACAGTTCAATACACTAGAGAGGATAGTCTGAAGAGTTTTTTCTTCAGCTGATTTCATGGTCAGGGTTACTATTAGATTTGCTGATTTCTTGATCTTTCCAATACAATTGCAGTGAAAGTAGTCTGTGGTCTATTTTAATGTCTACAAGATGAAAGGAAGTTTTTAGGACCACATTGGGTTGGTGGTCCTGAAAATGGAGGGGTACAGCTCAGCTTCTTGTTTAATACTTTGTGTGGAAAAGTGAATCGAGAATTACTGTGTAATTGGCATGCAACATTTTCACTAATATGACTTTTTATGATACAGTGCGTGCCTGTTCCAGTGAGTACTGTTCTGAAGGGTAGCCACTTAGCTGTCAAAATTTTGGCAGCAGCTCTAGAAAATCCTGCAAAGTAGAATAGCTGTCAGAAGGAAGGCTGCAGTGTGAAGGAGCAGGATCTTGTGCATTGAAAGAAACTGCCTCTCAGCCAATGAGGAGGAGGATGCAGCCACTGAGCATTGTAAGAGTTTGCCATTTGTAGCATATTAATATCTTGCAGAATTTTAAGATGTCATGTCCATAAAACCATCCATCCTTCCTGCTGTCCAGTAGTTTAGTGCAATCTGGAAGGGAGAGAGAGAGATGTGATCTCTACTTGCATAGGCATAGGAGGAAGTAACTGAGGAGTCGCTGGCCCTCTGATGCTTCACTGTGAAAAGTAAGATAAAAATCTATTGCACATAGAACTTGTTTGTTTTGTTGGTTCTTCTGTTTTTTTCAGTTGGACCAGTGCATTTTAAAAGCATCCAAAATTGTAGCAGACATCTCGTTTATACGAAAGCAAGATGCCCCCAAATATTTTCAAGTTGAACTTCAGATTAAAATTTTCCTGGTATTTGACAGCAAACTAAATAGGAAAAAATTTGAAAGAGGGTCTGGTAATGCTAGTGCTCTTGCAGATACTAGAATGAATGAATTTTTTTCACAGCATACAAAATATTAATTAATTTCTTACTAATCTTTCAAAGATGAGAGGTGTTAAAGAAATGGCAACAGTAATGTTTCTGAAGTATATTCACTTCTCGATGCCTCTGTTAAAGCTTGAACATACTTTAATTTTAATGTTTTTATCTGTGGAGTGGGCAGTTTCCATATTTCCTTGCTGAAGAAAAGGATATAAAATCTCATCTGAGTTGGATGGGACAGTTCCTTGTTTAGTGACTAGAGCTACTCTGAGGCAAGCTGGCTATAATTAGAGATTTGAGTGTTGGTGCCTGCCCATAGTGTTCCTCAAGTTGTTGTTGCAATGGTAAAAAAAAAAGAAAAAAAGAAGAAAGTCTTGACCTTGGATTTTTTCTTAGATTATTGTTGCCCTACCTTTTACCGATCACTCACGGGGTCATTGCTTCTGTCAGTCATGAGGAATTTTCAGGTAATTTTTTTAGTGCTTTCTGGGTGATCCGCAGTAGACTCCGTACCCTAGAGCTTTAATGGGGTCTTCAGAAGCACTGATCCTGGCAGCATGTTACCCTGTGGGAAGCCGCTGTACGAAGTAGACTGGGTTGTTGTGCTGCTGGTACCCTGTGCTCCTGAGCACGCTCTGTATCAGCCCAGCTTCCCAAAGAGCTTGGTGGTGGTGTGCCCAGGTACAGTCCAGATATGTATGTTCCAGACTTGCTCCCTCTCTAAGGCAGCTAGAAGCAGTTCTGATGTTGCAAACCGGAGACGTATTTATAACCTCTGTTTGAAAACATATAATCTTCTACAAAGTAAATGGTGTTTATCAATGCAACTAATACTCATTTATTTTGCCACATTTCATAAAGCTTTGGGAACTTGTGTTTTACTAAATTATATCCTTAATTTTGGAAACTCCTGCATAATTGAATCTTTCAAGGAATTAATGTTGATGGGTTTTGGTTTTGTTCTTTTTTCAAATATTCTAGTCTTTTTTTCCTAGCATGTGACAGAGCTGTAGAAGGCGTTACCGGTACAAGCTGAGCAATTGTTCACGATGAGCAATGTACAATCTGTTAAGTGTTGTTGTCTTATTTTGCTGTGTTATAAGTGTTTTGAACTGTGAGGAAGTGAGAAGCTTAGTCACATCAAGAAAACAAAAAAATCCCAAGAGGTTGAGAATGGTTTCTTATTTATTTGCTTACCTCAAGAAAGCTATGATCGCGTTGGAGTCTAAAAAGACTGAGGTAACCTACAGACTGCGAAATACATTTGGTTCCTGGCCAGGTGATTATGTCCACTCTGTGGAGGACAAACCTCCAGAGCAGCCTGGCTGTGAATGCTCCATGTAGCAGCTGGTCATGGGTTTCCTGTGGACGTGTGTGATCCTGCAGCCTGAAAATGCAGTTGCTTAGTTGCAGTTCCTTCAAACACTCTGAATCTAGGGAAAAAAGTGACTGTTACACTACAACTGCCAGGGTGGTATATTAAGTGTGAAATGGAGGATTTATGTTCCATACCCAGTGCAGTAGTAGGAGAACATGGAGGTGCTAGAGAAGTCAGGGTCTCCTAGGATAGCATCCAAGCAAGTGTAGGAAGGAGTGCACTTTCTTACTGGTACAGTAGTCTACCTTGGGGACTCTTTACTTCTGCTTTTCAGGAGGGCTCATTGGAGTTGAGCTCTCCCCAGAACCACAGCTTTTTGTTTGACTGTTTATAGGAAACTCATTGGCTTACTCTGGAAGAGATCTTAGGAGTGAGTAGCACTTACGCAGTGTGGGTGTTCAAGGTAAGATTATTGGAATGAATTAGGAGCTCAGTTATTACTTGATACTGCAGCCATCTTATTGCTATCTGTTGAGAATAATTTTAAGTGAAAGCTGAGAGGCTCATTTTTTGAGGGTATTTGAGGCTTGTTGAGATCTCATGTTTTCAATATCAGGTGATGAAGAACTGTTTAATTCAATTATAGTATCTGCCTAGCAAGACATTCTGTGACTGAGTGATTCTACTTGCATTAGCTAGTATTACTTGGAATTTAAAGTTTGAATTTTATGAAAGAAGCTGTTTCTTCTGTAAATAGCATGATTCTTCAATGGTAGGGAAAGATCAAGTGACAAAAGAAGTTTCTTGGTACCGGATTGCAGCAGTTTCTGGTTTTCTGTTTGTCTCTGAGGAAGTGTCGTAAGGGAGCTGCATGTACCATTTATAAAGATGAGGTACTAAGGGAATTAAGTTTGGTTACTTACTTATTCCAGAAGCTAAGTGAAGACATGCAAACCTAAGAAAAGTATACTTCTGAGAGAATACAAGATTGACTGCTGTGTTTATTTACTGTTGTGTTATTAGTAGCCTTAACACTGCAGTCTTTGGACTTCATGGATTTTTGTTCTGCTTTAATACTCCAGTAATGGAGTTGCTTTACCCCACCCCTGAATTTGAGGTGCAAGATAATAAAATGCCCTTCCTTTGGCAGGCATCTTGGTAAGCACATAAAGAAATGAGGTGGAGTACTAGACACTGCTCTAGTATGTTATGCTCAGGCACTATCTGTTACAAAAATATCCCGCTAATACTTGCTTTCCAGATTCAGCATTTATTTTGTCTGTGCCTAAGAGATCTTACTCCCGTTTTATCTCAGAGGTTGAATATCTTAACTGTTACCACTCATGGCATCAGTTTATAAAGCAGTGATTTTAAAGGACTCATTAAATAATTAAGTAGAGGATGCTGTAAGGATTTTGATGGGAGTACAATTCTATTGTCTTTGTTTTAGAATTTGTGTGAATACTTTCTTGAAGGTAATTTTTACTTCTAGATAACATTATTCTGAAAACACGTGATTCCCACACTCTGTTTTGGGTATTGTATGGGTTTTTTGTATGCTTTGACTAGAAGGAACTGAACATGAAATTATTCTGCTTTGAAACTGTTGGTATAGCTTTTCACCCACTTTCTCTTTATGAAAAAATACTGGTGTTATTTTAGGTACTGCGACTTTGTGGTTTTGAGAATGAATATTGTTTTACTGTTGTCCCATTGTCATTCAGCAAATACATTTTAGGTGTATTTATGTCATCTCTGCATGTTTATTTCAGTGCAATGCGTGTATTGTTGTCCAAGTTACCACGACCCTGGATTGTTGATGAGAAAAAAGATGATGGTTACACTGCCTTGCATCTGGCAGCTCTCAATAATCACGTGGAAGTAGCTGAACTTTTGGTGCATCAGGTAGGACTCTTTTCTCAGGGGGATTTAAATGTCACACTTCAGTTAGCCATCTGATGTGAAAATAGTTTGCTGCTTTACGCCTGCCATTGCAATGCAGAAGCAATGGAGCAGGGAGGGACACGTGGTGAGCTCTAAAGGTCAAGCTTGCCTTGGAGATCATTACAATGGCCTAATGGTGCATAGGGGCTGAAAAAATTGATACCTAGTTTGAGTCAACAGATCAGCATCTGTACAGTGAATAATTAAAGTATTTAATCACTTCTGCTCTCAAATCTCCAAACTAGGGATCACATTCAGGGTTGTATTCAGTGCCCTAATGGACTGCCCTTGCTTGTGGAAGAATTGCTGGGAAGGTAGTCCCCTAATGCTTTGAATATCTTTCAGGGCAATGCTAACCTGGATATCCAGAATGTTAACCAGCAGACTGCTCTGCACCTGGCCGTTGAACGACAGCATACACAAATTGTTAGGGTAAGTAGCTTGTTTGCAATAAACCGTATGGTTAATGGTACTTGACTTGAGCTGATTGTAGCTGTTAAGACATGGGTACTTAGTGAACATTTAAAAAATCATTTAACAGCATGTAGCCATTGAATGTTTGTATGATTCAATTCAGAAACCTGCCGACTTGCACAGAAGGTCAGTTGGCAATAGAAAGGACATTTCAGGAATGTTAAATTTTTGTACATGTACACCAATTCCAGCACCCCTTCTTGTTGAATATGGGAGAATGTGTTCCTTGTTACTTGTCTGAGTCTTGTGGTCCTGTAATGGGACTTTAAAGTAGCATTTTTTGATGCCTCTTGCTGTACGAGTAATTATTCTTGCTCATAGCTTTTGCAAATTGTAGCTAAGTGAAACATTTTTATATGAGTTTTAACTACTTTTCAGTCTTCTGGGTATGTAACTTTCCCTGTTCTGATCTTGGGAGAGCTGTAAGCAGAAACAGAAATACCTTACCAGTGACAGTAATGCTATTTCTGGTTTTTTGCTTGCATGATTAGAAAAGCTAATACTTCAATTTAACAAAACTCTTGTAACTGGCACAGGAAGTGGGACTTCAGTAGAGCATGCTCATTCTGGCCCGTGTGCACTGCCCATAGGGGACCTATGTGACTTAGTTATTTGGATTGCTAGCCTGTGCTGTCGGTGCTCAGAAGGAGCACTCACTGCTGTAGGAGGTGTTCCTTAGGAGTGAGTACATCAACCTGGCCTTGGACCTCTGCGTAAACTCTTTTAATTTGTAGGGTGAGAGTCATTTTAAAAACTGTCTCTTACTCAGGCCTCCAGAGAATTGTACCCCCTATGCAGACCTGTATGTCTGGTTCTGTTTAGTGTTATTTTGCCATAAGGTTTCTTTATCTCCAAGAGTTGATGGCTGTGATCCCACTGTGGTGAAACATGTGATACAGCCCTGTATCTGGAACCGCTTGCTATCAAAAGAATGGTTTCCTAGAGTCAGTGTCACTTGCAATCCTGCAAGCTATCTGGCAGCTGTATTTGGTGAGCTTTTATGCTTTTCTGGAACTGACATGGTACCTGGGAATACGATACTAATGTAGCAGATGAGCAGGAAGGTAGGCATGTAGAAGAACTCGTATGTGTATGGGACTGAATGTATAAGTGAATGACCCTGTAGAGTATCTGTACTTCAGAGTTGGGTTAACTTTGAGAAGTCCTAAAATAACTCATGCAGCCATGCAAAGAACGTTTTGGCTCCGTATTTCAAAATTAATTCCCGTTGGGTACCTTCCAAGGCTGGGTTGTACCCTCAGGCATCTGTGGAATAGTGGTCAAAGGTAGCAGAGTTCTTTTAAAAGCCCTACTGACATGACAAAGGGTGGTGATTTGCTTTTTTGTTTTTAATTTTGCTTTTTCTTTTAACTTCCACAAAAGCTTTGAATTTCCATGGTAGCCAAGGATTCCAGGTTGCTGTGAAAAGAGTTTTCTTCTAGATTTTTTTCTTTCAGGAGAAACTCTTAAGCAGTAAATAGCTAGCGGCAGACAGAAGATAAGAATATGAAAAAGAAAAATTGGGCCAGAGTAAGTCCATTTAGAAGAGTTTAAGAAGTTACAGGGGAGACTGTTGGAACTGTTAGCTGGTTTTCTTGGTTTCATTTGTGAAAGAAAAGGTTGGAGAAAATGATAAGCTGCAGTCAGTTACAGGCAGGTATTTCCTTGAAAATCAGGCTCCTAATTCCTTTTAAGCTATTCTCCTTCTAGCCTCTTCTGGAGTCTGAGATTCTTTGGTTACGAGAGGTTGAGATCCTTGCAGGCATGCAGGTTCTGAAGATCCCCTTTTTGTACTCCTGTTTCTAGGCTATGCCTTTTGTCTCTGCTGCTAATCTGAATTCTGCAGAACAGTGAAAGCTCCAAACTAAAGTTAAAACTGGGCTGCGATCTGCAGGTTTCTGACTAGCGACAAAGACGGGGTTTAATTTCTACAGACATTTGTTACTTGTCAGCATGTGTTGATTTGTTTTGTTTAACAGCATATTTGAGAAAGTTCTGGTGCATCAAATTATGGGAGGACTGTATGCTAAGCAGTATGAATAGGATAGGAGGGCCTGGGCAGACTTATGCTTGCTTTCATGCCATGTGACCTGGAACGTATGTCTAAAATTAGCCTTAAAGACGAGTCTTACAGTTCATTACTTTCCAAAGTGTTCTGAGATAGATTTATCCTTATTCAGCAGAAGACATAAAAACTACTGACACTGTTAAATACTAAGTACATGCTTAACTACTTTGCTAATGGGAGGACAGTGTAAATTAAGTTGTAAAGTTTAACATGATGTGAAAGTGGTGATTTTTTTTAGGTCATTGAAACCTAAGAGTAGAGAATATATACATATCTGAAGTATTGCCCACTTGTTCTGTTTCTGATATATCGATGTAACATGTTACATTGTTTGTAAATTATCTATAAGATTTAAAGGTTTGGGGCAGTAGAAAGAATTCTCTAAAACAGCATCTCTTGTAGTGCTCCCTCAATCACAACCAAGCATTAGGCTTCTGTTGAAATAAACTTCAGATTTGAAAGAGATAAATGCTTCAATTGGGGGCTGAGCTGCAAGTATGAAAAGTAAATGTAAATAAACTCAACTGTGAATTGTAGCAAGATAAAAGAATAACTGTTTTGGACCTCCTGGGGCATACTAAACCATAGTATCGATGAAGTTAGTTTTTCTTAAAGGAATAAATAGGGGGGTTTTAATTTTTAAATTTAGTTCTCTCTCTTTTCAGCTCTTAGTCCGTGCAGGTGCTAAGCTGGATATTCAGGATAAAGATGGGGATACTCCCCTGCATGAAGCCCTGAGACACCACACCCTGTCACAGCTCCGCCAGCTCCAAGACATGCAAGATGTGGGCAAGGTAGATACTGCTTGGGAGCCATCAAAGAACACAGTAAATAAAATGCATTTATTTATTCCTTTTTTTTTCCTCCTGTGAACTTGTCTCTTTGTCTAGTTTGTCTAGTTCTGTACTGTTGAACTGGGTTTTGGCAGCATAAATTTATGTAGATATTCTGCATTAGACTGCAGTGTAGGCTTTTCACACGTAGTTGTTGTCTTTGTTAAAGAAAAATACAGTCTATTTAGTTCAAAATATTTCTGCAAATCTGTCTTCCATAGTGAACATGTATGGTTGCCAAAAAAATCAAAAGTAGCTTTTTAGGAGAGAGAAATAAACAGTATTACAGTACAGAACAAGACTAAAATTATGTTTTCTGTGATTCAACATCTTGCATGTCTTTGTAACTTTAATTGCTTAGCTGCTTCTATAACCATCTGAAAATCTATTCTGTTAGAACAAGGCAATCTTCATATCTTGATTGTTACATATCTTTCTGTCAGAGTTCATTTCAGAAGTTGTGCTGTAGTAAGGAAATAGTCAAAGAAACAGGTAATAAAGGTCAAAATCTTTTAATGAAAAGGAAACACACACCAAAAAGCTGTGTGAACACCATATGTAAAGATGAAGTTCATAGTTTTGCTTAAAGACAAAGGAGAAATAAGGTTCTGGAGTGATTGAGAAAAGCAAACAACAATTTTTTCTTTAAATATTAAAGATGCACTATATAACAGTGGATCTGACTTGCTGAATCACTATTTATCAGTGTCATAATATTCTGATTTATCTGTGGGTAGTTTTGCACTTCTTTCAAAAAAAACCCCACCAACTTTATTAAAAAGCCTTTGTTCATAACAGCAGTTCCACTGTACAACAAATGTTTTTCAAGATAGTTAATTAACTCACTGAAATACAATGGAATAAACTTTGAAAAGAGATTTAAAATATGACCGGCATACGTAAGAAAATGCTTGTGTCCTTTTGAGTGAGAGAAAGAAAGGAATTACAGCTCAGTTGTTTCCATCGTCTGAAATGGACTATGTGAGAGGTGGCCAAAATAACTTACGTGCGTGTATTTAATTGTGAAACAAATGAACAGGAGATAAATATTTTTTCTCCATTCAGCATTTCATAAATAGGTTTCTCTGTTGCCTGTCTCTTTAGTGGCATCCACAATTGAATTAGAGTTGTTGTGTTTCAAGTTTGTTAACAAAAATGTGGGTTTTTTCTACTGCCTTTTTAAATTTTAGTTTTGGAGAATTTTGTTTCAAAGAATAAGGTTTTTTTCTAGTTTCATTTGAGCTGTATCATTGGTTTAAAAAAACACTTTCGGTTTATTTCTGTTAAAAGAAATAAAAAGGGGCAGGGAGGAAGACACCACAACAACAAACAATCAAAATCCTTGCATGATTGTATCTCTGGTCATCTGAAAATATTCTAATGTGTAAAAAAAACTCTGATCAAACCATACCTCCTATTTTAGCTTGCTCAAGCTATTGGTCATTTTTTCACACTTTGTTTAGCTGCAGAGAAAATTTTGCCTAACAAATTTGGGGGGATTACCTGGTGTGGAAAAGATACAGCCTCAAAGAACAGCTGAAAGCTTTCTTATTTTAATTTTATGTGGCAGCAACATAAGATGTGGCTGAAATGTAAAAGCTGGAGTCAAGCCTGGCTGAAATATATTCGCAAACTCTTTAAGAGTATCAGCAGATCAAACTATCTTGAAGGTGTTGTTTTGTGGAGAACAGTAAATGAGAGCAATGCTTGTACCTATCTACCCTTTATATAAATAAAGGTAATGTAAAAATATTATAAACTAGGTTTTACCAGTAAATAGATCTAATAGTAAGCCACCTTTGGCCCAAAATCTTGTATCAAAAGAAGACAGAAACTAGCCTGCTAAAATACATGCCGGCATCTGGACCTTTAATGCTATCCAAGGACACATTTGTAATTTGTCTTGTGTAGAATTGCAATTACAGGTGATAGATAATAGAGAATAAATAGGATTAATTGTTTAGTCTGGGAAACAGTAAGGCTTTCTTCTTGTGCATATGATGACTTAAGTTAAATTGATGGAACCTGTATTTTTTTAATTAATTTTTATTAATTCCTTTAAAGATTGGGAAAACATGTCTCATTCCTTTAGTCTATGTGATAACAAATCTGATAAGTACGTCTTTGGTATTTTAGAGTACATTTTTGCTTCACTAAATTTTAATTAACTTTGGAATACTGTTTTGAAGACACCAACCTACTGAGCCCTGTAGAGTGCCTTTTTGTAGTGTAGTAATTCAACAAATTATGATTTATTTTTTTTCCAGTTGAATAAACTGAAAGAACAAAAATTTTACTTGCAGGGTTTTAGATGTTTTTTGTATTTGATAATGTTGTTTGGACAGAAACTTCATTGAAATTCTACCATTTGCTACATTTTGCTTTGAGCATGGTTTAAAATATGAAACATAAGTTAACAATATCAATAAAAAGTTTT
The DNA here is from genome assembly GCA_013398125.1 of Aegotheles bennettii. Classification (NCBI taxonomy): domain Eukaryota; kingdom Metazoa; phylum Chordata; class Aves; order Caprimulgiformes; family Aegothelidae; genus Aegotheles; species Aegotheles bennettii. Next base: position 118,964 of record VZRW01012323.1, on the reverse strand, counting down.
TTATAAGTAGAATTACATGGAATGGATTCTTTAGCATTGATTTTTAGTAGTTCTTTCTGAATGTCAACTTTAAGCTGGTATAATAACTAAAACAATTTTTGTCAGGTTTCATCAGCTGTTTTTTTATAGACTATTTAAGATGGATGTAGCAAACAGTCTTGATAGTACATAAGGCCCTACACATTTTGGGTATCAATCTGAAAACCATTTTTGTGTTCAAGTGCTATGAACAGTGAACCTCATTTCTTTAAATAATTTTAAAGTTTTTCATCCAGCACATTGGGGTGAGTGTACAGCAGAGAGGAGGAGAAACTTTCTCAAGGACAGTCCCCACGACCACAAAAAAAGTAATTTCAGTTGCTTTATTACAGATGCAGTGTTCCTTGGTCCAGGGTACTTCTTATTCTAAATAAATGTATTATTCCCAGGCTCGTTTAGTGTAATTTATTTTAATATAGGTAGCTTTCAAACCCTTAAAATGCTTTTAAGATTCAAAATGATGCCTAAATCCTAACTTAAACTAAAGAAACTCTACTGGAAGTCAGTTAGGTGTTTACAGCTTCAAAGATAGCTCAGTAGTTAGAATTACTTAGATGATGTTTTTACTGGTTGTGTGTGTTACACAGAGTCTTCTCCCTCGCAGGTGAGTTCGCTGGGGCTGTCTTGTGTTGATGCATCTCAAGTCTGCATCTTCCAGAGGAGGCTTGCTGCAGCCATGCTAGGCCCTAAGACATAATGTTTATTTTTGTTCATGGGTTGATTATTTTTTTTTTATCCACCCACCCCCCCTTCATTCCGTGTGCCTGAAATGTTGCAGGCTACCAGAGAAGTGTCATGGGATGCAATATTGTCCTGGTGTTTTCAGAGCATACAGCATGCAGAGGCATTTTAGGACTCAAGATTTTCTTGAATAATATTGATGCATTCCAGGTGGAGAAGCCAGTATATCCACACCGAGTGAAGCAAATGATCCTGTTAGCTATGTTTTATTTTCTCCTTGGAGACACTATAGCTGTTTATTTCAGGAACAGCTCGGAGTCCATAAGGTGTAAGCGTGGATGGTAAGAGAACTCTTGTCCCAGCAAGAAAGGATTATAGCAAATTGTTCAGTGTAGGCATGCCTTCAAAAGAGTCTACTCTGCCAACCTCAGAGCAAATCAGCTTTCATTGGGTATTGTGCTACCTTGGCTGGATTACTGACATGATCCAAGATACCTGGACTAAAGCTACATAAAATCTCCGCTTCACTTCAGCCGATACTGTAATTGGGGTGCAGAAAAGTAGTCTGAATTTATTAAAAAAAATATATATTCTGTGATCTGAACAACACGAGACAATTTCTCTCCACAACTTACGGGTTTTCCTGGAATGAAGTCTTTCAAGCTGTACTGTTCTTATTGATCGTAGGGAAGAACACAGGACCATGAGTATCTGTGAACTCAAGTGACCTTCAAAGAGTCTCATAGCACTTCATAGAAGAACTCCTAACTAGAAAAAAACCACATGTAGACTGAAGTTTAAAAAAACTGCTTCCCTAGGAAGCTGGGTGGCTGTGTGATGAGGATAATCTTGCAGATATAAAGGCAGGGTAAAGACTTCTAATACATACTCCACGTGCTGCGAGACATGGACCCAAACCAAGCATTTCTCCTCACAAGTCACCTCTGAGGGATGGGGAAAATAACTAGAGGGGTTTTAAAAACTATTTTCTTCATAGTTCAGAATTCAAGATATATATCTTCTAAGGCTCTAGTGACAGGTATCTGGTATTTTAAATTTATTCCTGTATGCTGTTGTGTCTAAAATAGCGTATCTAGTTCTTTAAATACAATATGGTTGTTAATCCAGCCAAAATTAATTGTTTGTTAGGAGTGATACTTGACACCCAGCTTTTAGAAGACCAGCTGCAGGGTTAGACTGTACAAACTGAAAGTAGCGTAGGAAGATGTACATCAGTCAAGTTGGGCACTTAAATCAATTAATGAGAAAGGGTTACATACAAAATACTGCCCTATCCTAGTGTCAAAGCCTTTATAATTCTGGAATTCAGCACTTAAAACTCCTTGAACTGGAGCTGTGCCAAAGTTGTTCATTTGAATATAGTCTAGTGTAGTTTGAGGGATACTTGGTGATGCCAGCAGTTTCATGTTATGTATTGTCTGCATTATACTTATGCATTTTATCTTATCAGGCTTTAATACAAAAAGATGTTGGAGCAGGCCCAGACTCTCCTTGCTGGGCTGTGGTAGTGAGCCATCTCTCTTTTTTTTTTCCTAGCTGGGCCTGTGAATCTTGTGTAATAGGTAGGCTAATACAGAAATACAGTAATAGTTGTGAAAGGCCAAAGGAGCAATACATGATTAGGGCAGGAGGACAGATATAAGATTAAATGCCTCCAGACTGAGAAGGCAACTGAAAACAAGTCTTTATTGGGCAGGTGCTTTACTCACTAGACTAAAAGTAAGTGTGTGTTCACTTCTCTACCCAGCTGTGTTTTCAGTCCAAGTGTGGTGGTGGTAGCATTTTGTCAGAACTCAGCAATTTCTGTATACGTTGGCTGTATTCTGAATATACCCGCTGGGATTTTGCCATATGGAGTGTTTACATAGAAGGATAGACACTTCACAAGCGAGTATGGGTGTGCAGGAGATGAAATGCTTCAATAGCTGAACTATTCCTTGCTGAATTTTAGTTCTTTAAAGGAAAGTTGAGTATAGCTGACTCAAAATTAAGCAAACATATAATTGGTTTGATTTTTAATTCTAGAGACTCTTCCTTGAGTTTACATATTTGTGTGTATGTATGTACATGTGTGCATGTCAAGTAGTTTTCCTTTAGCCAGACTATTCCTAACTGTTTATAGAGTGTCTCTCAAGTTGCTTACGTATTTGTTTTCTTTCAGTTGATAATGGGACTTGGCACTCAGGGAGCAGAGAAGAAGAGTGCAGCATCTATTGCCTGCTTCCTGGCAGCCAACGGAGCTGACCTCAGCATTCGTAATAAGAAGGGTCAGTCTCCTCTTGATCTCTGCCCTGATCCTAGTCTCTGCAAAGCATTGGCTAAATGTCACAAAGAAAAAGTCAGGTTTGTATGTTCATAAAATACGCCATTTCCAAATCTCTGCTTTATAGTCTATAGATTAGCTGATGTATTTCAAACACTGTGTCTTTATTAGCAATAGTGTTAAAACATGCAAGCTTTTTCTTGACTTTCCTGATGTTTCAGAAGCACTTCTCTAGGAATTCTGATTTCAGTGAAATGTCATGTTACCGAGTGCATGCAGTATAAGAAGTTTCAGCTTGCTACTTGTTGTAGTTGTGTTCCTGTCATTGTCTTACATGATTCTCATCCTTAATTCCTGTATGGAAATCAAAAATGTATTTTCAAAATGTCATGTAGAGAGTCTGTTTTTGTTGATGCTGCCCTGGTTTGTAGGGTGCATATTTTCTTCGGAGTCTGTCTGTCTATCTGTCTCAGCCTTATCCCAAGTGGCTGTTCTTTCTTGCCACCTTTTATGGGCTTGTGAGGATTGTAGGGATGAGCTGGTTAGGTTCAACATGCACTCCCTCTGCTGGGTGAGCAGCAGCACAGGACAAAGATCCGAGATGAATTCACTGAGGGAGTTTGGGGGTTCTTTTACAAGTCTGTCACTTGCTAAGTATTGGGAATATAATCAAGATTAAGGTGCTAAGCTGTGCAGTTCTGAATTTACAGGGTACGCCTCTATTAATAAAAGTAAACTCTTAGGATGGGAGGGAAGGGTTTCTTTGTGTTCATGAGATGCTATTCTAATTTGCATGTCCAGTTTCTGTATGATGTCTTATCTAAGCATGGGACCTTGCACTCTGGTGTCAACTGTACATTTGAAAAAATGCAGTTCAGATCACTTTATGATGATGCACTGATGCCAGAATACATAGGAGTATATAGATAAACAGCCAACTGATGTGCATTTTAAATTAAGAATTTTAAAAATTCTTAGAAGTAAATTTGACTGCAAGATTTCTTTGTAGTGGTCAGGTTGGTTCCCGAAGTCCGTCTATGATCAACAATGATTCTGAAACCTTAGAAGAATGCATGGTGTGTTCAGACATGAAGAGAGATACTCTGTTTGGGCCATGTGGACACATTGCCACGTGTTCTCTCTGCTCACCACGGGTGAAAAAATGCCTCATCTGTAAAGAACAAGTTCAGTCTAGGACAAAGGTAAAAGCTTTCAAAGTTTATTGGTTCTCTTTCTGTTTTTAGTGGAAAAGTAAGAAAAGAGGTCAATGAAAAGTGTAGTGTATTTTAAGCAGTATTTTGCCTACAGGTTGTCTCACAGGATGGAATTTGCATTGTAATTGTACCTTGTCCCAACATTGTATGTTACTCTTTTCTGTTTGCTTAGACTCACGTCCTGCCTGTCCCTCATTCTCTCCTCACCTTGCAATATCTTTATTGTTCAGGTCCTCAGAGTTCCTGATACACTCACCTGAGGATGCTTTATTTAAATAGATTTCCCACCTTTTCTTCATGTTAAGTTAAATTGCTGTTTTTCCTGAAGTATAATTTCCTTCAGTAATACTCAGTTCTTCTGAGTTCTTTTATTCTTTAGGGCTGCTTGGAAAGATGATTTGCCTGTAAACTGAGTTAGTTAGTATGAGCTTGTTTTTTAAGTTAATAACTATTTTCAGCTTTCACCTTCTCTTTCTTTGGAATCATGAGTTTTATTATACTGTCTTCCTCCTTCAGAGTATCAACCAGTTACACCCTGTTTTGAGGACCTAATCCCAGTAAGGTCCTCAGGTTTCTCAGATGGTTGCTCCCAAGTATTTGTGACTATACGGGTGTGCATCCTTATTGCTTTTCCATTTGAGTATTCTTTTATTCCCAATAAACAGCAACTCTTGTCCTTCTGTTGCTTTTTAGCTGTTTTTAAAAAAGGATAATAAAAATCTCATATTCCAGACACAGGTTTTCTGATCTGTAGAAACCACACTCTATTCTTTTTATGTTTTTCTAAACACATTTGGCTAGTCCACTACTGTGGTATGGTTTTTTTTCTGTTTCTCTGAGTAAATACAGGAACTGTAAATATGAATTTGTACTGATTTTACTGTTCCTTTTCTTATTCTTACTTCTAATACCAGTCACTGTTCTGCCACACATGTGTTCTAAGGACAAATGTTGACATATAGAGTAAGCTTCTCTTCTGTAGGCTTTCTTTATAGTCAGTGAAAAGGTTCCGCCAGTGAGTGATTCAGAGCAAGTGAGGCTTCTACTTCCACTCATCCATCTGAAGAAGCTGATCTATGGAAATCAGCTTTCCCAGGTGAAAGCTGACCTTTGTACATAACCTCCCTTTAATGTCTTTTGCTAAATTAGACTGAATGGAATATCTGTTCAATACTTATCTTACGCTCTTCTATATAAAAACTTGAGGTAATACCTGTAAGGCTAAGAAACTAATGAAGCTGGACAACGGTTCTGTGAACTGGAAGATACTGGTCCAGGCCAGTATGGAGTGGGGTGTGGTGTCTACGGTCACACTGTATATATAGTTCATCACATTAAAGGTCTTGAGAAACTCTAACCTAGAATATTGAAACAGATTACTAGAAAGGTCTCTTATAAGTGAATTTAAGTATATATAGTGGAACAAAGAAGGAGAAAAAGATTATATACCGTCTTAGCTACTTTTCTGTGCCAAACAGTGTACTGAACATATAAACGTTGCTAGTAAATAGCTATTCTTAGGAGTCAGTGTGATAATTCATTTAAGTTGCATTTTGAGATGCCGAATTAGTTAAAATAACACAAGATGGAGCTTCTTAAAGTCCATGTGCCTTGTCAAAGAGAGTGTAAAATCAAATTAATGTAGAGAACAGGAGATAAACTTCTAATATGTGTGTTTATTGCTCTTTACAGATTGAAGAATGTGTAGTATGTTCAGACAAAAAGGCAGCAGTGCTTTTCCAGCCCTGTGGTCATATGTGTGCTTGTGAAAGTAAGTAAACTTGACAGGAAGTACTTTTTGAAGTAATCTTGAAACAGAATATTTTTAATCAGATTGCTTAAAGCTCATTAGTAATCTGACTTCAGGTCCAATTTACTTGATAGTCTGGTGTGATAGTCAGAATTTTGGCATTATTTGGCCTGCTGGTAATGAAATAATTGGAGGATGAACTGGAGATTTTAAAAAATTCAGAAAGCAAATGCTCTTCGATCTGAACTATTTAATTGTGAGTAGGCTCACTCAGATTATAAAAGCCTACTGTATATCATTAAAACTTCTGAAGAATTAATTTTATTGCTTTTTTGCAGCTTTTTTTAGGGGCATTCAGATGTGCAAATGGTGTTTTACAGATTATTGGAAATAAGTATTTAATACGCTTCATTACTAATCTACAAATTTGCACAAGGGCTATGTTTTTCCCTGAAAGACACATCATATATCTTGGTGAAGAGCACCAGTTATGATTCACCGTGATTTATCTCTTGTAGCAAAAAAAGATGTAGGAGATTGCCAGATTATTTTTTTGTTGTTGTTTGAGAATATGTGTATAAGAATGCAGCCATCAGTTTGTCATCAGACCTTTCAGGGCTTTGTTGAAGGGCCAGAGAAGAGCAGTCATTGTTGCTGAGGATCTACATGAGAGGGAAGGTAATCATTCCCATAAGTAACTGCTTACTTGATCTTGCTAAAGAAGTCTGGTTTCTTCGACTGTCCTGGCTGAGAGACCTGAAATTGAACCACTGACTTCACAGTTATCCTGATCTGGCCTCTTTCACTGTCTGCAGTTGAAAGACGATGAGAGAAATTTTTTTGATTAGTTTCCCAGAAAAAGGAGAGCAAAAAGGTTGATTGCTGTGGTGAAGGATTTCAGCAGTGCAATACACATCACCAAGTCTAAGCTGTAACTAGGACAGCAAAAGGTTTAACAGATGTAAGTTATTTCTTTGCAGACTATTTTCTGGACATCTTGTTCAAGCAGGATGAAAGAGAGTCTTCAAATTTGTGTAGTTTATAGGACCCACACTATTGATTCACAGTAACCTTCAATGTTTATGTGACATTGCCTTTTCTAGAAGAATATAGCCTCCTTTCTAGGATTATATCAAAAGATACAGTTTTACTCTTTTAAGGATAAGGATCCATACCTGTTTGCCTCTGGAGCATTAGGACAGTAAGTGAGAGCCTTTGTTCTAAAGGAAAAAGTAGTCACGACATTCTTGGAAGTTCTGGTCTCAGATGTGTGTGATTTTATTTTGTAACTTCTGTGGAATAGACATCCATTTAGAGAGAGAGAAAACTGCTTGCTTGAAATATATTAAAAGAAGATAAACAGAATAAGTTTACTTTGAATCCCAAAAAGGCATTGTTTATAGGTGTGATTTGCAGAAAATGATGTGGAGATGAACACAAGTAGTTATTTGTATTATAAGCATTTATTATGGCATTGCTCTATAGTTATGTGAATAAACAAGCTCATGAATAGGAAAGAAGAAAAATGAAATAGCAGGATTCGGAGTTGATTTGTTTCTGTCCTCTCAGATTGTGCAAGCTTAATGAAGAAATGTGTACAGTGTCGGGCAGTGGTTGAGCGAAGAGTGCCTTTCATAATGTGCTGCGGAGGGAAAGGTACAGAAGATGCCACTGATGATATTTGTGAGTGACTCCAAAATCCATAATCTTTCACATTTCCCCACCAACTTCTTCTCATTATTTTAAATGACCTAAATATTTCCTCTCCTTTTCTTTAAAAAGTTTAGTAAAAACAGTGTTAAGCCAGGTATCCATTTGCTGTTTGCACTACTTTATACATTGACTGCAGCAGATGCAGTGGCAACACCAGTCATTACACCAGAGGATTGCTTCCAGCATGCAGAGTAGAAGCTGAAATATACATGACTTCATGGCCGTTTATTATTGTCCTATGAAGCAAAAGTTGACGATTGTAATTGTGCAAATGAACAAATAAATGTTTTGGTTTTTTTTGTATGCCTGTAACTGTGACTGACAAAGGTGTGGTAAATGTTTGGCATCTAGGTACAAGCAACTTTCATGACAGATGGTTCAGTTTTACATCCCCTGTTTTGACTAGTTTTTAAACTTCTTGTGACTTCTCTGAATAATTTCTATGAACTATTTGTATTTATTCTGTATATGTGTGGTATGCAGTGTTTTAATTGAATTGAATTTATGTGAATTGGAATATTAGGTCATTCTTGTCATACTGGTCCTAAACAGATGAATAGAAGAGTAATCATTAAAATCATGTTTTTATTATTCACACTGGAAATTTAAAATTTGAAATATTTCTCAATTTTTCGGCTTCTTATAGTAACCTGGGTTGCTGGATCAGTCAAATACAGTAATATTAATCTGAGCTTGTCCAAATTTTGAACAAACTACTTCCAAGACTCTTGTCCAGTTTTGAACACTAGATACAATCAGCTGCGTAGATAGAAAGCTTTTCAGTATAAAAGGATTTGGCTTTATTGTTTACATGTGCAAAATAAAATAATTTACTGCAGGAACTTCATTGACAAATAAGACCTCTGAGAACATTAAGGGGCTACAGGCATTTTGAACATCAATATTGAGGGAATATTGGACAAAGAAGTGTTGCCGCTAAACTCAATGAAGTACTTTATGAATTCAGCTGCAGTGATGTCATAACGAATGTACTTAGGTCATCAAATATGTTTGACTAACATTATTTCAGATAACTGAAAAATTATAGTTGGTACACTGGAGATAATTATTCCTGTTTCATTAGATTGATGCATAATCACGTATCTTTATTTTCTCTTAAATTACAGCAAGTGGAAACATTCCAGTTTTGCAGAAAGACAAAGACAACACCAATGTCAATGCAGATGTACAGAAGCTGCAGCAACAGTTACAAGACATCAAGGAACAGGTAAAAGTGCTGGATAAAAATTTCATGGACCACTAAAATAATTGAAAAAGCCAATGCATCTCTGTTATTTAAAACAAAATTATATGTTGAAGTGCTTAAATTTTTAGATTTTAATTAAATAACCAATATTTTGTGTGTGTGATGTGGCTCGTATGTCTTCTAAATACAGGTTTAAAATAAAAATCAAATCAAGTGACCATGTTTGATAATCCATCTATTAGAGCATCTGTGTTTGTGTGACTAAAAAGGGATGCTCTTCCCAGTCACTGTGTTCTCTGCCTGTTTAGGTGACCTGATCTTACAGATACAGCAGAAGCTGTTTTCACAGAACAGTAATAAAAGTAGATATTCTTGACTGTTCTGTATCTACCTCAATCTTGTTTGTTCATTAACTGGCTTTGAACAATGGCTGGCAGTTACCTGTTGTGTGAAGGCTGTAGTTTATGTTCTCCTAAAAAAATTGTGTGGTTGCAAAACTAAAACTTTTCAAAGTACTGTACATGTAATTTGAATATTTGAAATGAAATGGCAAGGTTTGTCTTTCATAGTTATGCATAGTGTTTGCAGGAGGAAAGTTATACAAATTGACTATAGATTGTATTGATTATTCATTGGTTAAGTTACATTCGATTTAGAAACCTAATGAAACACAAAAAGTAGTGTTTCAGATAACTGACAGTTACCTGTTTACCTTTGTTATGTCTGTGAGTCTAGGTCCATTAGAAGCACTTAAGTAGCTGTGTATGTGAAGAGCTTTACAGTGTTAAATTACTAAATGGTTTCCTTGCTTTTCCATCTGAACAAAGGAAAACTTGATTTTGAGGTTTTTCAGCAGTAAAGGACTTTGGGTACCTGACTATTGTATGAACATACTTTCTTAGAACCCTGGTAATTTAATTTTTGGCTTCCCTGTGTGTAACAATTGGAAGAAACTTTTCATGAGTACAGGAAACAAAAGCGTTCTTAGTGTATTACTTGCCTTTTCCTCTTGTAGGCTTACAGCAGTTACTGATGGCAGCATCATATCTAGTCCTGGTAGTTGTTGCTCTCAGCTGTTTATGTGCATGAAAACTAAGACTACAGTCTTTAGATTGACAGTTTTAGGGCCCATACCTCTAAATGCCTTAAATTTGAGAGCTGATATGCTGTCAAGTTTTAACCTCGGTGGCACATCTGTGAAGAGCTGTTCCTGTCATATGGAGATTTGGCCAATACCCCAGTAAAAGAAATTCAAATATCCAATTCAAAACAGATTCCTTTGTAGTGTTTGTCTGTAAAAGAACATGCAGGTTAAATGTTTGAAAAATGCGTGTCTGTCTTGACGATAACATCTATCTGGAGATTTGGGTATCTCTGATGTTGTACATCGACTGTTTGGCTTCTGTTTTACTTTCTAGCACTGGATGAAAAGAATAAGAATATTTAAAATTATATGTGAAGAACATGTAAATGAATGCTTAAATGCAAGTAAACTATTTTCTTCAGATGTATGTTTTCCTTTTCTGGTTATTTTAGGAGTTTATGAAAGAGTGGAATTCTAATTGGTATACTAATACTCTTATGTATAGGGACATGAAAGGAAAAATACTTTATGTTTTTTCTTCTTGATTAGATGTGTTCTTAGTTTTTTTCAGTTTTCCTTAGGTGCTCTTCTAGTCTTAAAAATTTTGTCTTACGTTTGGGATTTGCTCACTAGGAGCTTTCTAATATCAAAGTTATGCTGCATTAGGGAAAAGAGAATAATTACTTTATATGTGTCATTTTCTACTTGTATTTTCTTTTTGTCACGTTTGCAGTAGTAAGTAAGATCCAATATCAGAATGCTTTGAGAACTTAAGTGCACTCTTTTACTTTGAAATGCCCTTTAGTCCAATAATTTGTTTTGAAACAGTATAAAACTGAAGATTGTTTAATGCCTCTAGCTAGAAAGAGGTGGTTCTGGTTGTTCTTCTGTGCATCTTGGCTTGAGACTCTTTTAGGTTTTCCTTAGCGTCTTTTCTGCTTAGTCTTATGACAGGGCAAGTTGTATATCATACTTGTGTTTAGCAAGTTGGATTTGATTAAAAATAGTCATCTTTTAAATTTGTGCTTGAAATGATGCACAGCATTTCACTGTAATCATTTATTCATTTGATTTGTGCTTTAACAGTTCAGTCTTCATGTTACATTGATATTTTTGTACTTAAAATTAATTTGTTCTCTTTCAGCAGGTATAATCCTATGTTTCAACTCATACCTTCAATGATAATCTAATATGTTAGTGCAGCAAGCTTTTAAAACCTTTTCTGGTGCCAAGCAGAAGTGATGCTGATGTCTACAGAATCTCCCACATCTGATGACCACACCATTCTTCAGGGATTCCCTGAATGTGAACCCTTTTGACTGTAATTGCAATACCTTCACTCCATTTCATACATAATCACCATCATCTGTCTAATATCTTATGTATGTTCCTTCACCATACTTACATCACTTTCTTTCTCCTTAAAAATAAATTTATTTTGTCACTGTGCACCTGTATATTGTTGGAAAAACTGTTTTTAGTATGAGGAATTGATACTTCAAGCAGTTTAAAACACCTTGTTAGTGGTAAAAATTTATTTGAATTGCAAACCTGGTTATACTTAAAGGTACAATGAGCACTTTTTCAGACTACTTTTACTTAACCAAAGAAGTAATTCTCACATAGAACAGGTATAGTGCCTTTTTTATACCATTTGTTTTCCTTTGAAAGATGGGAGTCAAATGTTTCATGCAGATAAAAAAAGTAGTGTGGCTTCATGCAGAGAACATTCTAACAAACTGATAGTACAATAGAAACAGCTACTGCTTATTTCCTGCTGCTGTGGCAGAGATTAGGTATAAGGCATGCAGTGAACTTTCTTCCCTTGTAAAACTGCATGTGAGCTGATGGTTAAGAAATGAATGCTTCTTGAAGGTTGCATAAAACTCAGTTATTTGGGCTTGTATCCCACTGGGAAACTGCTGGACTATTCGAGAAAATCCTTGTCAGAATAGAATTGCATAGCAAACAGGAACTTCAGTTGTTCCTGCCAGCTGAATTCTCCTACTGTATGAAGTAACTTAAATGTTAAAATAGTACCATATTAATAAACAGCTGATGTATTTTAAATGCTCATTTATACTAAGCAGGAGAAGTTGGGCAATTTGGTAATGCTGCTTGCAGTTGCAGAAAAGATCCATGAAATGAAAATGTTAAGATTTCTATGCTTCACTGAATGAATAATCAGAAGTAATAGTGTTTGAACAGATGCTATTGTTTTCTTGTTTTTGAGTCCCTTGATAGTTGTTTTCATTTTCAACGATGGTGTGTCATTTGGAGAGAAACAGACCCTTGTAACTTCAGTAATTCTGACATTATATTTAGGCACAAAAGCAAATAATTAAGCTGACTACATAGAATAAAGGCTCTAAGTTTTTCTCCAAAGTTAAGATTCGGGCTTGCTTTATCAGTCCTTTGTTAAAGGACGTCATATCAGTACTATCAGGTTATAGACAGTTGTCACAGGACAGCTATATAGTCATTGGAAATAGCTGTTTCATTGTTACTTGAAGACTATAGGTTGCTGGAGGAAGAATGCTATGTTTGTCCCATTGGGATGTGAAGGTGATGTCTCTGGTGTGAATGGAAAAATGAGCAGGACTGACTGACAGACAGTTGATCTTTTGCAAATTTTTATTTGGAGAGTCTTTTGTTATAGTACTGTGGAAATTCTAGCAAAGCCGGAGCGCAGCATTTTTTGGGAAGAGTGAAGGAGGTTTTTTAAACATAAATTGATATAAGGTTTTATCTGGAAATTTTACATTCCTACTAGCCAATTATACGGATATCCTGGAGGTTAAAATAGGCATTTGGCCAGATACCATACCAGCTGAACTCTGTATAAGCAGACTGATGGTGAATTCTTCTGGTCCTCAGTTGAGGACCCTAGGAAGTAATACCTATTGATTCCATAGAAAGGATGCTTTAAGGTTATACTGAACAGGGTTCCTGCTATGGATTCTCTCTCTCATGAGATGAACAAACTGAAGTAAACCCCCAGTGATGAGTAAGGAAACAAATCACAGGTGCAAGGTGGTGATAAAATGAATTTGCATTTGAAATATGAGCTGCGTCAGTATTTCATATTATGTATGAAATCAACATTTATAACTGCTAGATATGAATAGTGTGTCTCAGATATGAGGTATTTTAGATATTAGCTTTGATTTATTGGACTCTAGAATGGTCTTAACAGTTATCATCTGTTATAACATTTATTCATTTACTAACCTTTGATAAACTGTTATAAATGAAATGCTAATGTGGCTACAGTATGTTTATGGTGAAGGAACATGCCTTACCAAAACTTCAATTTCTGCATGTGACAAAAGGTGAAGGACATTGTTGCTTAGTGACTGGCGTGGTACAAAATGAACTTCGCTGTTGAAGAACATTAGGGGATCTTTTTTGGGCATTGGCTGTCACTTTAATGTTCATCAATTAAAACTGATTTTAAAAGTTTGCTGTGCTACTGGTATGACTGAAGGTCATACAATTTATTAAATACAATTCATTACATACAATTTATTAAATTGTTCTTCATTTGAAACTTGAGATTTTCTTTTGGTTGAAAATCTAGATAACTTTATGAGCAAAGGCTGGATTTACCAGTATTGAATCTTTATGTATAAGATTGATTATGCAGCATTTTTATTACTTCTGCGTGTGTTCAGTACTTGGTGTTTAAAGGTAAGTATGTAAATGGCAAAGTAGCCTGAGGAGACATTGGTAAATCATTACCTGAGCATTGCACAAATAAAGCTGTTTGTATTGTTTGTTCCCTGGAAGATTACACGACGTAAAGGGGAATGTTGTGAAGAATGCCTTAATATTGCAAACCTGGGTAATGATACTGAAAATGTGGTGTCAACTTAATACTGGATTGTTTTACTTAGTGATCATGTTTGGAAAAAAGCTACATAGTGTTTCTGTCATGATGGGGTAGGAAAAGCCAAAATATTTTAAGTTAGTGTGAAGTAAAAATGTGATTTTTTTTTTTTTTTTTTAAAATAAATTAGTTTTCAGGTTAGTGGCTGGATTATGCTATGGCAATGATCTGCTATAATTAAGGTGGCATATTTATTGTTAAATTTCAATAATTTATATCTTGCATATTTGATACTGTATCACTACTGCCATTGACTATGTAACCTGTCAAAATCTTTTACAGACTATGTGTCCTGTCTGTTTGGATCGTCTGAAGAATATGATATTTCTCTGTGGCCATGGAACGTGTCAACTTTGTGGAGACCGAATGAGTGAATGCCCTATATGCCGCAAGGCAATTGAACGAAGGATCCTTTTGTATTAAGCAGTGGAACTAGTGTATTTTATTAGCTTATGAAATAGTAAGGACATTTTGATGATTTAAATCTCTGTAAGTTTGAAAGGCAGTAAAGGGTTCTAATGAAAACATTTCTAATACTGTAACACAGGTTCATTACATGGTAATTGTTTAAAGACTGTGAACACACCAAATAAGAGAGCAGTATTTGAACAGTCAGCTTTAGCTTTACCCTTAAAAACATCTAAGCCTGAAGCTAATTTGAAGCACTCTTTTTTTTTTATTTTATTTTATTTTATTTTATTGGTGTCTTCTTCTTCCCCTTAAAGTTTGAAGAGACAATCTTATTTTGGTTTTGTTCATGTCTTTTAATGTATGTATCAGGTGTCAAGTGACATAAGGAGTTTTTTTAATATTGTCAGTTAATATCAATTATAAATATCTAGGATTTTTTTGTTTTATGCTTTTCTGGAGAATGTGGAAATTTTCCTGTGACAGTTATTATTCACAATGATTTCTGTCTTGAGATATAAATAATGCAAAATCAATACAAAGTTTATACACAGTAGTAATAAATATAGTATTCCCTTAAGGTCAGGCCTCAAAATACGTTGTTAAAGTAATTCTAACTTTATCATGCCCTTTGTTGCTGAGGATGTATTGGGAAGGAAAGAGTAAAAAGAAAAAGCTAGTTTAGAAACATTATGTTTCCAAAACTGCACTTTAGTCTAACAGGTTCAGGCTAATTTAAATAGTGAACTTCTTAATTCTGCTAGCCACATAATTTTGTATGGAGTTGTTTTCAACTTGACTGGAAAGAAAAATTTTTGAGCAGTAGGTCAGTTGTCCATTTCAGATGTGTGAATTTGGTTGTAGAGGAACATATATATATTTTTATGTGGTCATTTAAAAATTCTGGGCCTCTGAATTAGGAAAAACTAGACATTTTGCAAGATTTCCTCTCTTAGTCAACAGCAAGAGAGACTATTTAATATTGCTTATCCATCTAAGTTGGGTGTTAACACCAGAACTTATCTGTGAACATTACTGGCTAATACTGCAAATGAAGATATTGCTGACAGAGCAGTGAATTTTGTGAACCATGCCTAGGTGAGTTGAAGGTGACTGAAGGAGTTAGCTGTCAGTGACGTGATGAAGAGGTGTTTCTGACCCCAAAAATGCTACTGTCAGGAACTGCAGACTATTAACACTTTGATAATTGGTACATCCTTCCATCTTTTTGGATGGAAGAAAGTGTGCTGATTTAAGGATCTCTTTCAGCTAAAAGGAATCTGTGCGTACTCCTCAGTGATTCAGCAGTTTTCTGAGTTCACAGTTTATGTAGCCCTTTGCCATTGTGCAGGCTTCATCTGGATGTGCTTTGGCAGAATAGAGAGATGCATGCTGGAGTCACTTAGGTGCCTTACCTGCAGCTAAGATTTATTTCTCATTTAATTATCATTGTGTTTGTAAAAAATGTGCAAAAAGGGATACTTTTAAGGGAAGATCCAAGTAAGGATAGAGGCATACAGTTGTGATCTCTTCAGATAAATTGTTCTCTATCTTTTGAAGCTTATGTTGATATGCCTGAATTGTGCAAACATTGGCAAAAGTCTCAGAAGAATGTTACTAGTAAATAGTAAAGATAGGTGAACTTTTAACCAATAAGGTTTAAACACTGAATAGAGTTTTCCAGGAAACAACTACAGTGATACATTGGAAAAATATATGTAGAGTGGCTTTTAACATAGCATGATGTTTTACACAGCCTTTCTATAGCAGTCTTTAATCCTGATCCAGAATGGCAAATGTTGATCATTCTTTTCAGTAATTTTTCGTTGGCCACAGTCTCAATCTGGAGTCAACATAATAGTCTGGTTTATTTTGTATATTAGTAGTCATCTGTTTCCAGATCATCTGTGTATCTGTCTTCTTGGCCAAATGAAACAGCCCTCCCTTTCCTTGCTTCTTGGGTCCCTATTCTAAAATATCAATTTCAAGGAGCTGTGGGAAGTTTTTGACACAAGACTCTTTTTCAGTTCAGCATTTCACTATCTCCACTTAAGTTCTGAGTGCATCTGAGTGTTCACTGCAATTTTCATTTGGCCAATATGCATGTCACTGAGTTGATTTTTTTGTAGCGTGTTTGACAGCTGAACTTTTTATAGTAGGCTTCAGTTTCCTGCCAGTTGTCTTCTCAAATAATTTTATAATAGGGTATGCCGTATGACAATCCATTCTGAGTTTTAGCTTGTAATGCATCAGATCTGTACCTCGGTTTCTGCTGGCTCTGGTAGACGTATTTTGAACACTGTGTCCTATTTATTCTTCAAGGGGACCTTTCAACTGTTGTCAGCACAAAGGCAGGGCGGATTTCTTGATAATGCAGCTCAAAACTGAAACTTCAATGTAGCGGTTAACATTTTCCTAGTTCTTTTTCACTGGAACAAGGCAGAATTACTTGAAAGTATTCCATCTTAGCGTCAGTTGAGTCATTTGGCTGAGTAAGAACTCATGTAAAGCATCCTGGGTGGGAAACTGGAGTTGAACGTTACATAACTCCTTGTCTGCATCAGGCACATACTGTATCATAGGTATGTAAGTGCTCTGTTAGGCTTGTAGTTTTCAACAGAGAAGCTGCAACTTTATAAGACTCTTAATACTTGGATGCTATCACAGTCCTATGGAAATAGAGACAATGACTGAAGGTGTCGCTGTCAGAGCAGCTGTAGTCTTCTATACAGTAGTCACACCAGATGTATGTGACTGCATGCAAGTTTGTGATTGGACTCATTCGTCAATATTGTGTGCCAGTTGAAGTATGTCAACTTGATGCTATTATGGTACCCTGAGAAACAGCTGAATTAGAAAAACTAGGTAAGCTAACCAACATGCTTGAATTATTAATACAGGCCTCTTATTAACAGGTGAATGAGCTGTATCTTGTATTTGGAAGGCTACACAATGCTTGCCTTTCAAAAAACTTGAGGAAAAATGTTTGCAAATCAATATAATTTATGGAAATAAATATTTAGATTTACACACTGTCTTTAGATTCTGATGTAAAAGGTGAACTAGTATTGTTGAGGGAACTAGTGAATTCATTCACTCAATTTAGTCTGGTATCATCTGTGCAACATGCATGGGGTAACACTTAGATAATCAAAGGATGAAAACCAGAAGCTCAATTGGAAGCCAAAGGGGATCATAACTAGTAGGAGAGTTGAGGATATGTCATTGTGCCTCTGTCTTCAGCAGAAGATTAAAGTGTAAATCACATTATTTATCTTCACTATTATTAGGGAACAAAATGAAAATGAGCAAAAAATCAGCAAGACATTTGTCTCTAATACGCTCTAATACACTAATATACTCACTAATACAATTTTGTAAATTGTAAAATATATTTGTTTGTTATGATTATCCCTCAGTATTTAATAGCAGTTTTTAAACTAAATTGAATGAAATGTCTCTGTTTCTTGAAACAGTCGAGTAGGCACCTAATAATATATATTGTTCAGCTGTGAGGTATGCTCAGATGTTTATATAAAATATTTTTCATTTTTTCCATTTAGTAAAATACATAAATGATCACATCAGTGGACAGTGATTTAAGGTATAAAGGCAACCTAAGTGGCTAACAGAATATGCTAAATAGTTGTGGCTTGTTAACATCTGTATAACCATGTTTGACTCCCCNACTTACTGTTCCCCAGGCTCATTTGGCACTTCTCAAAATTTTGGGCTATTATTACTTACCTTCAATTTGTTGAAATACTGTGTACTTGTGTGATGGTTTTGGAGGAATCCCTTTTTGCTGAAGTGAGTACTGAAAATTACACTGGCAAGAGAATGAACAAGTTACTTTGTAAATGTGAAAGTTTGATTAAGAGGTATTGTTCTTAACTTGGACTAGGTGAGGGTATAGCAGATTTGCACAAGTACTTGTGCCTTGTTAGCATAGTCTTACAATCGGTATTTTAGCTTCTTTTAAAGACATGAAATGGTCTTTTAAAAATTATCTAAGTACTTACTGTGTAGATATTTTCTAGAGTTGAAGTTTCTGTATGCCTAATGTTTTTTAGCAGTATTAATTGCAGTTTGTGTAAACGCTAAGGTTGAAGAAGCTGCTTTGAGCTAGTCATCTAAGCTTCCTCTACAAAATTATGTGTCAGAAACTTAATTTTACTCTTCCAGCAGTAGCTGATGAACCGAAGAGCCTGTCCTGTTCTTTGTGCTGCATGGGTCAAGTTTTCACTTAAAAAAACCCAACAACACTACAGCCTAACTTTAGCAGTGCTACCTCCTTTCTGTCAAAGTACTGAATTCTTCTCTAGTTGTTCTTTGTGTTTGGGAAGGGGTGGGGAACACATCAGTTTTGTTTTGCTTCATCAGTTTTGATGTCTGAATACTTTGCAAAGGTTTTTTACTGACTGTATAAATTAACATACAGTAGAAGCGTGTGATTTGCCACAGTGTACATTGTATATCATTCTTGCATAAGTTTCTTGAATTTGTACTGTTGTCTTTTTATGCATTTCATAACTTGTTTGTGTTGACAAAGCAAAACTGTTATCTGCGGAACCTTTAGTATGTGCCATTTTTATAACTAAGCCTGTGGTAAATACAAAAGTTCTGACTCAGGGCTTTTTAACAACTTAAACATGTTCATGATATTCTTCAGCACATCTTGGAGAATATTTGAGATTTAATGACTGTACAGTGCCTTGATGGAAGTATTGAATGGGCAGCAGCCATAGAATCCTTACAGAATGCAAGTATCTTTTGAATCCAGTTAATGAGCTAATGTTAGTATAATTGTAATGCCCCTGCCATAGATTTATAAACTTGTACATAATTTCTTTAAATGAAAATCAGCAAATTTAGGTATTGTTAAAACTTCTGAAAGTTGTTTGATTGTTGCACGAGTCAGGGAGATCTGAAGGGCATAGTATTCAAGTTTACAGAAACAACATTTGTGACAAAAGCAGCTGATAAAAAGTTCTGTATGTGACATTTTTAATGTGAGAAGAGGTCATTATATAAACAAACATTAAAAAATACCTGCTTTACTCTGGCCCAGTAAGTTTTTTATAAGAGAGAGAGAAATAATAGTCAACAAGTCTGTATGTTTGCATGCCATTTCATAGTTACAAAAATTTTAACTCTCGTTTTGAGCTTCTAGGAAATACTTTCTTTGTCCCAAGCTTAGCATCTATGAGTGCGAACTATTCATATTAGAAAACAGGTTTACTGAACCACAGGAACATTTTTGCTTTTGTCAAAACCAACGTGTTTTCAGTAAATTGTAGATTTTGACATGACTGTTTATTGGAAAAATTTAAGGTTGTCTGTGTGAATGTAGTGGGTTTCTGTATGCAGATAGCATTCTATAATTGCTTTCATTAAAACTGCTTAGCAAGGTCTAAGCTTTTCAAAGGAAATGCTAATGTACTGTATGGTTAATAAAACTTATTATATAAGATGTATGCTGACTTTTTCAAAAGCTTTGATTTAGAAGTGTAATTGGACTGAATACTGATTTATTTTTTTTTGTGCACACATCATTAGGAAGGGAGTGGTGGCTCATTTGACTTCCTCCTTCTTAATTGTAATGATGTTCGATGTCACCATGGAATTAGAAGATTGTATACCTGAAAAAATGTTTGATAACTCTTAATTTGTTGACTTACAATGTTTAAAAGTGCGCCAGACTTTATTGAGAAAGTTTGCAATCCAAACTTCAAAAAATTCTGTTTCTTTATAGTGTATCCCTGAAGAGTGAGTTTGTAGCAACATCAGAAATGCTATGTGCCTTTAAATCTCCCAGATACTCAAATTCTGTTCAAGCAGCACAGTAGAAGTACGAAGGGTGGATTATGTTGTAACAACAAAAAGGTTGATTTAAATTTTTTATCTATGGCAGGCATATGTGCAAATTTTTCTGTAAGTATGCAGTTCATAATACTGATTAGAGCTGCTGTTAATGTGTAAGTTAGACTCTGGGTTTACTCGTAATTGAATGACCTTTACAGAACTGGCTATGTGAATGTGATCATTTAACAATCTCCTGCCAGATACGGTAACTCCCATATTCTGAGACAACAGTTGCTGCATAGTAGTTTATACTTTTAGGATTCAATTTAATCGATGCATTGAAAAAAAAAAACCCCAACAAACGTGTAATGAAAGGCAACAAAACCAACCAGACTTTAAGGCCTTGGAGTTTTAATTTATCATAGTGTACAGGTGAAAAAAGAATAAAAAGTTTGTTGCTCTCTTTCTCAGTTTCTTTTCATTTTTCAAGATTTCTTCAACTTTGGTGTATATGACAGGTCTATATGAAAACATGATATTTTCAGATACCTTTTAAAAAGTTTTTTATTTGAAAACAAATGATGCAAATTGTCAAAATACATTTTAAATATCCACTTGTTCTTTGCTTTGGTACTTAGAAGCAGTTCACATACTTCTCCATACCTGCTCATTGAAACAGCATTGGCATGGGCTTAAAACTTGGTCTTTAGGGGTTCAGCCCCTAGTGTTGGTCACAATGGAAGGTGCTGTTCTTTGCTGGTGCTTGGTATGTTTTTTGACTTTGAGAATGCTGCTTCATACTGTAAAGTATAATCCATATACTACTTTATAATATAAATACTGTATAGTATAATTAATCTCTGTATAATGCACTTTGCTGTAATAACTAATTTCAGATTAATCCAATATTGCAGCTGTATGTTTGTGACAAAGATTATGAAACTCTGTAGAGTTTTCCTTCAGATTTGATGTTTAGTTAAACACAGAGGGTGAGTCTTCATGGATGTTTTATTTAGGGAAGAAAAATTAACAGCGGTATTTGACAAAAAGGTAATAACCTTTTTCAGACTTGATTTTCCACAATATAGAAAGGTAATTTCAGTTAGTCAAAACCAGTATCATTGAAGATTTTGTTCTTGTGCTTTGTGTAGCCAGATTCAAGTCAACAAAGTAGCATGCATAGGAAAGCTTTTACTTCAAAGAATGAAGCCTGCATTCAAGATGCAAGTTATTTTTTTGAAAGCCATTTTTAGAGTAATGCTGTGTGGGTTGACATTAGTTTAAATTACACCAGAAATCAAAAGCTAGTTGATCATGTAAAAGTTTTATTTTGTTACAATGCAAGACTGCAAGTTGTGGGAAATTCAGTGTAAAATCTATTTATAGTTATGATTTGTTGGGGGTTTCTTGACTACCCTAAAGAAGATAATACAAAACTTAGTTTCTGCAATATTACCTAAAATCATGAAAATACGCTTGTGAGAATACACTGACCCCTGGCACTGTAACACCGTTTCGCTGAATTTTCTTTAAAATTGAGTATGAGGGAGGTAAGTAGACAAACTTAAATCTGAGCTGATTTCCCCAGTCACACTTGTGCATCCTACAGTGTATGAGAGCTTCTCCCACAAGAGGTCAGTAGCAACCTCCGTTTGGGACAAGTTTTTTTGTAATATAAGCACAGAGCAAACAAGGGATAAGGATAATGATGATTGCATTAATACGTGCGTGGACCAGACCTCACTTGTCCCCTTCTTCAAGCAGGATAAGTATAATTAGCTTATTTGCTGACTTCAGTAAGCACCATATTCTATCCTCTGACTCTCATGTGACATGAACATTGCTACTATTGATTAGGGCAAAGTTCCAGTGGAGTGTTTACCTTCAGCTCTAGTTGAAAGTATTCATTTAGTCTAGCTTTTTTTTAAAAGCATGCAGTTGGAGCAGATAAACTGTATGAGAGACCTTGTCCAGGAGGCAGGGGAAAAGAATTCTTGTATGAGTGTCCCACATATTCTTCATGATAACCACAGTCTCCCTAGATGGCTAGAGCTGATTAGTATTTTCCACCCTATAGTAACACAGCTTATAGTGAAATATGCTTTGAAGCCTATCAGTCTGCTCAGTGGAAAGAATGTCCAGCTTCTCAAGGCTTCCCCGAGTATGCAAGTTACTTGGAGACATAAGTTTGAAGTAACTCATTATCTTTCCACCAAGAGGCTGAACAGACCAGACAGCTATTCCCTAGACAAAAATTTCCAACCCTTGTACATAAGTCATATTTCAGAAATAACAATCTAAGTATGGTTGATGTTGTTCAGGTTGGCACAGGTTCTTTCTTAAAGCTTGCTGAATTAACAAGGGCCCTTCCTTACCTTCATGTTTGCAACTCTTGTCGTTCTCTCTTTTCCATCTGTTAATTTTTGTGTTTCATGTCTTCAGTGCTTCTGTTCCTCTCTACTCAAGTCCTCCATTTCAATTTTGTGTCTGTTTTTTTAATAGCAGAACTGTGTGTCCCATCTTTCTCGACGTGTCCTTTCTCAATGTAGTACTTTACTTGACTCTTTGAAATTAACATCCATTACACTGAAGTTAGCACAGTGCCTTTGCATAAGCAGAGTGGGACCCTATCCTTGTGTCTGACTCCACCTTTAATTGCTTATACTGACAGGAGGGATTAATCTTAGCAAAATTTCACATTAATTTATCAACAACCCTCATTTCTCTATATTGGCAGCATAAGAAATTTTGTGACTACCACCTAGGTTGTAGTGATAGGGTAGAGGTGCTTCTTTTTGACGTAGTTATAACTGTTGTCGATCATATGAGGAAAATCAGGAACAAGTAAATGTTTCAGGCTGGTTTGTTTTAGTTTTTTCCATAGGCTGCCTGAAATTTCCATTGATAACCATATCTCAGATTCAGGTTTTGGTGAAAAGGTACTTCCCATAGAAACTCGGTGTGAATGGAAGTTACTGTCTTCTAGTCATGTGTATCTTGCCCATTTAAGATGCCTGGAGGAAGTCTCTGGTTCAGTAGGATCGCTTGCAAGAGCATGGGTTGTTTACAAAGAGAAAGTTTCTGTTGGGCTTCTTGCTGCCTCCAGAGAGAAGTATGAAAAAGCACTGCTTCTTTGAATAAAGTAAATCTGAAACCATGTTCCAGGTAATACTTTTCCTACTAATCCTTACAGTTTATGTGATCATAGGGTGTCTTGTGATACTCTGGATGAAAGCTATATAAAATAAATAGCAATTATACAGTGTTTATTTCCCAGTGAGCATGTTATCTGGTTCATTGGCTTTGAAACACAATGCTATCGTTCGTCCTCTCTTCTTCTTTCTTTGCAATGAGACCTGTAAAATAAAGGGTACTTCAGATCTATGTAGACAAGGCTGCTTTTTCTAACACAAAAGACTTAGTTAAGCTGTTTCTAGTATAGCCTTACAATTCAAAGCATCAGGCCCAAGATTTTTGACTGTACTTGTCTGATCTATAGTACAGGGCACTTAAAGCAACTAATTCATACTTTTCTTGGGTTTCAATCAAGTCATTCTGATTCTGTTTAAGGCTGAGCGTCTTCATGTAACTTGTCCTCTGAAACTATTCTCCTGCTACTATGGAGGGCATAGAGTCTAGAAGCACTTTAAACTTTGTTGGAATTGAAAAGTGTGTTAGAATAAGGATGTGGAGAAACCTAAAACTGAACTGCAGTCATAGGCAGTTTAGGAATTTTGTGAGGAGAGAAACTCGGGTGGCAAATTCGACTGAGAGAAGAGTGGTCTCTTGAAGTTGAGTTTTAAGTTCTTCTGGGCCCTGTCTTGAGAGGATACATTGAGTCCTGCTGTAACTGCTATATCCTTTGTCTTGCACGTCCCACCACCATGGATAGGTTCCTTGACAGTCACTCTCGCTGGAGTATTAAGTTAAAGTTAAGTCCTGAAGTTAAACTGAATCTATTTCACATGTGGAAAAGGAAGGTGTGAGAGTTACAAGCCAGTCTCTGATGCAGAAGTTGCAGATCTGCTGTTCTACCTCATACAACTCTCTTTTCTCTTGACATACACAATACTCCCTTACATCCTTACACTGTGTATCTGTGGTTCTGTGAGTAAGTCATCTGGACTTGGATTTACTGTAAACTGTTTGTGCCTGCAAACAGGCAGCAATGTGACAAAGCTACTGCAGATCAACTGCTCAGTGATTAGCTGTGTGAGGTTCTTGCCGTGCAGCAGGCAGTAGTTGGGAGGCCACTTACACCTTTAAAGTGTTTCAGCCAAGTAGGGTTGAGTGGACGAAGCCCTCTGGGCATCTAGTTACCCATGAAGCAAAGTCAGCTCAGGACAAATAGTATGGAAATTAAGGAGATATGTAAAGCATATCTTCATTAACAGGATTGGGACACCAGACATTTAATTTTAGGTTTTACCTGCTATGCTGAATTAAATGGTGACACCAAGCTGTTGTTTGAGCACTCCAGGAAAAGTTAGTCATGGGCTGCTTTCATAGTTTCGCTTTTGCAGCAGTTTCTCAACTTTGAGGAGGTAGTCAAATATTCTTCAGGGGAAAAAAAAGCACCTAGACAGGATTTAGCAAAGGAATTTTTTTCTTTCCCCCCCTGCCCCCTTCAACTTCTGATTGGGAACTGTGCCTACTTTTTATTTCCTTTGCCAATTTTCACTTAGCCGAAAATGCTGCAGTAAGTGCTACTTGCTTTCTGGATTGGCTGGCATCAAGCATATATGGCACATGTCTGTCTCGTCTGTTCCCCACCTCCACCCTACCTCTCCCTGGAATGTCCTTCCATGGGGTGTGAGGATGCATCTGTGGGATTATAGGGAAGCTAGTGTTATCCTCTGCAACTTTCCAGAACAAGGACAGGACTTGATTCTCTAATGCTGGTTTGGTCTGGTCTTTTTCTTTCTGTCCATCTTCAGTTATCAAATGTATGACTGCTTTACTTTTTTCATGTGGCATGTAATTTTGAGAGTGAATCAATGGGAGAATCACTGCTGTGCCTGGAATTCTTGGATTTGGCCAACCCTTTGCTACAAAATTAGGCCTTACTGTTTTAGCAGATACAGATGTTTAACCATTGAGCTCGCCAGATCAAATACTCATAGGAATATTAATAGAGGTAGCTTGGGGCTGGCAGATTTCTGGGGAAGATCTGTAAGGGCTAGCACATCCTAGATTAAGCTCTTTCCTGCCATGGCCAAGTGCTAACTTG
Source organism: Aegotheles bennettii (assembly GCA_013398125.1). NCBI lineage: Eukaryota > Metazoa > Chordata > Aves > Caprimulgiformes > Aegothelidae > Aegotheles > Aegotheles bennettii. Next base: position 93,660 of record VZRW01012323.1, on the reverse strand, counting down.
AGTGATGCTCTGTGAGCTGCAGTGTTACACCTTGAAGCGTAGCCATAACTTAAGTCATCTTCATGGCACCATACCCTGTCAGTAGCAGCTAGCAGTGAGAGCAGAAGTGCAGTGTATCCAAGATAACATTCTTCATTAGTGGTATATTGGGCTTTTCTTGAAGGATAGATACCTGAGAGGAACCTGGACACAGATCATCACATGGTGCTCGGTAGACTTACACCATAAATCTAGAGCAAGGTTCCTAAGCAGCTGTGTGTATCCTTGGATGGGTTGTCAGCAGATTAGAAACAAGGGTATCTAAGAGGCATCAGCTTTCAGTATTCAATTGAGAGTGTCTGTCTCCCCTGCTTTATTAATTTGTTTCCTCCTGATACGGAAAGAACATTTGAGGGAAGAAGGGAAGCTAACAAGCCTAGCTGATTTTGCTGGGAAGTGTGTATGTGCAGCGTTGGAGACCTCTGAAGACAGCTGTGAGTGTGGATGGGGGAAGAAAGGGAGGAGAGGAGAGAGAGGTCTTTAATGGCGTGTTATCGATGGAATTTCTAACCCAGAGGAGAACTCCTGCCTTGGAGCAGAGGTGGGTAGTGTTACCCACAGTAACTGCTTGTGCTTGTTCATAGGTCACTTTTATTTTATTGTTCGGGTCAAAGGTAAGCTGGTGGCTCTGTTAAGTGTGAAGACTGGGAAGAACGGCGTGGTTCTGCTGAGCACAGCTGTCAGAACTGGAGCTAGCCAAGGGACAATGGTTCTTTTGCCAGGGACAGAAATGTGGTCTGACACAACTTTCTTATCAAAGGGAAGGATTTTTCACCTCAGGAGGAAGTTTTGCTAGGATGACATTGGATAACATTTTTTTTAGCTCTGTGGGAAGTCCCATATAAATGTGTTTTCCATTAATATAATAGTTCTGCTTCTGACCCTCTTGGAGAGAACGTTAGTGGCCATAGATGTGGGAAATAACTTAAAGCTGACTAAAATGCTTTTAATCTGAGTAAGTCAGCAAACACACCTTGCGTGCTCACAGCCAGGAGCCATTTGCTCTTGGCTCATGCCATACAGCAAGCAAAAAGTAGTTCTCCTTCTTTCTAATTTTTTATTCCAAGTATTTCTAAACTTTCCCTTGATCCCTTCCAAGCCATCAGATTGTAGTTAAATTAAAACCTAACCTTTTCTTTTGGTGAACACTTTGTGTAACAGGAGCTATTTGTTTGTGTTCCAGCTTAAACTTGGATAATTTTGTTTAAACATTAGGAACCTACATGTGTTACAGAGAAATTGCTCTAATGATGTTGAAGAAACAAGTTGTCTTCTAATTGAAGCCATTAGACTGGGATTTGTTAGATTTGGTTTCCGTGGGTTTGCTATGAGTCTTTACTTAAATCACTTAGCTCTGTGTTTCCCCTCTTTCCTGGGTGTGAAATGAGAAAAATACTGCTTGGGGGTGTATGCAAGGAAGCCTACAAAAACATAAACGAGTTCCTGAGTGCCAGCCAGGCACATGGTGGTGTACCAGCTCAGCTTAGTGTTTTCCTGTTGAAAAACTAAAACCTAGTACTAGTGCTACTTCACGGTCTTGCCAAAGACCAAACAGACATAGAAATAATTAGTATCTTCCACCACCCCAGCAATAGGAATTATTAATTAACTAGTATTTATATACAAATGTGTATTTCATTATACTTAACAAGTAACCATTTTATGTATTAAAGGTTTTAATGGAAGAAAGCTGCATTTGATACACTTACTGAGTTGTTGTATTAAGTGAGCTGATAAAATGCCAGCTTTTTGCTGGCAGTGTTTTTCTCAGTTGCTGTCTCTCGGTGATCTTGTCAGTGCGCTGAAGCATTTTAGTAATGACTCTGAAACTTGACCTGCCACAGCCAGTGGGTGTCACTGCAAGCATTGGAGTAAAGGAAGGACAACTCTGGGGAGAAAGAATAAAAGTTCAAGTGTAATTTTTTTTTTTTAAGCTATAAATTAATATAGAGAAATGGATTAAATACTTGCCAAGATGTTTCTTGGAAATGCTTAAAAAAAGGTTTAGAAAACTTAATTTTTTAGGTGGTTTTTTTAAGATGGTCAGGGCCAGATCCTCTGGTGTAAGAAGTTGTATTGCTGCCAACTTCCATTGTCATTCTGGCCCCAAATGCCCACTTGCTTCCTAGTGCTGAATGTTACATACCTCAAATATGATGCTGGCTTAAAAAAAAGAAGAAAAAAAAAAAAGCCCAGAACAGGCTTCCCTGAAATTCTTTAAAACTACTTGTATGAAATTCTTGGTGTTTGCAGATCTAAGTGCTAAAGGTCACTCTGACTCAAAGCGCCCATCTTCCCAGACAGCTCGCCATCCCCAAAACCAGACCCGCTCTGAAACAAACGCCCTTTCAAGCCGGTGTGGTGAGAAGATGTGCATGTACCCTCTCGGTCAGTCCACCTCCCACCATCGCACAAACAAACCAGCTGCGCAAGCTTTGAACTGTTTACATGATATACATTACCTAACGGTGCCTGCACTTTTGGAAGGGCCTCTCTTACACAGGTCGTTGCTAAGGCTCGCGTTGTCTCTGCCTGTGTTATCATGAGGATGACAGTTTAAACAGGCCTTATCGCTGTGTATTCAATCAAGGTTTATGAGGGCTGATAAAGATGTCACCTAGTTGCTTTGTGTGTTCATTATAACCCTATTCTCCAGTAGGACTTTGCTGTATTATGTTCTTTTTTTCTTCCTTCACTGATTTTTAGCTGTCTTCTGAAAGGAGGTACGTGTAGGAAGAGAAGGCATTATGCTTACTTTAGTATTAATAATATTTCTGTGGGAAATAAGTAAAAAAAGCCCCACAAAATTAATATCTGGGATGACACAACCCTATCTGTATTTAATATCTCATCATAATTGCCTATTTAATAATTCAGTAAGCTTTCCTAAGTTTAGCTTGCACATGGCAGTAAGGTGGCTCGTGTGCACTTTGTTGTGCTGCTGCTGGAGGCTGTATTGTGGCCCAAGATAGCTCAGGAGGCTCTTGGTGCTACTCAGTTATGATATAGGATGTTGTAGATTGAGCTCCCATTGACGTTTCTCCCGATAGATGGAGACTGCATATTTGCAACACAGAAATGTAAACCGTATTGACTTATTGTCTTGATTGTATGTCAAAGCTGAAGAAACGGTGGTGATAATTAGGTAGTCATTTAAAATGCATCAATAATTTTCAGGTTATGATGAACAGTAATAGAAAGTAGGCAATGATTAAATCTTTCTTCATCTTGTCTTGTAAGCTCCTTCATTTCAATGTGTTTTTTTTCTCAACCTGTGTCCTTTTCCTAGATCTAGTTTAAAATAAATGCATTATCATAATTGTATCTGATACCATGTCCAATTCTGCTGATTTTCAGAAAAATCTCATTTCTACAGTAAGCAGAAGTTGCTCAGTTGCATTTTTGTTGTTTTAAGTAAAATCTATTGTAAAACAAAACAGACATACAAAACCGTAAGGAAAAAATGATTAGTTGCAGCTGTTTGCTGTATTATAAAAGAGGGAAATGTCAAAGGAATCTATTGACTAAAAAGAATTGAAAATATCCAACAGACTCAAGACCCTGGTTCAGGCACAGATCGATTGTGATTAAGCATGTGTGTTTAGGCTCTTTTGGAAAATGGGAAGAAACTGAATATTCAACTGATTCCTTAGATCCCCAGGTCATAGTAAATTCCTATTATTTAAGCTGCAGCGTGTTGGCCTTCTCTGCATCCTGTAAACTTTGTGAATACTAACGGCTGTCGGCATTTCAGAAGTTATTCTTTCACTTTGTTTGCAATTTTGCTGCTGCTGGCAAGCGTTGGACTATCAAAGGCTTTAATGCTGTGCATGTGCATTTCATAATAAAATGTTATTCTATGAGGGTAATAACACTTACTAGAGATCAGTAATAAAATGAAAACCAGAGCCTCTCCACCATCACTTGTTAACACTTCTAATGATTGTTTGCTTATTAACACTAATTTGTTATATGCTTCCATTTTAGCTCTATTCTGGCTGGCCTAAGAATGAGGCACTTGTATATACAATACTTATGAATAGCTGTGCTGGCCTGCTGATCTCTGCAATAAAAGTTACTGTAGCATGATCTGGTCTGCTTTTTGTGAAATGTTTTATATCGGAACCAGTTGTTGACCCCTGCCTTATCAATTCACTCTGTTTGCCTTTAAACAGTAGTCACAGTACTCTCTAGGATATTTGCCTGGGATGAAGCTATTTTACTTGGTGCACTGGTGTCCGTTAAGCCTTGACCATGAAATATTCTCTGGTCGTGCAGTAGTACAGTATTTTTTGAAGAGAATTGCTATTTTGTGCCAATAGGATCCCTGGAATATAGCAGTTTGGAGCCCAGTGCGTCCTTTAGGTCTTGCACCTTAGTGCTTAATGAGCACAACACTGTGTGTTCCATTCTTCATTGTAGCAGCAGAACATCTGTGGGCCCTAGAAGGAGATTGAGAGTCCACTTCACTAGTGTATTGTGCAGAAAACAACAAAAATTTAGGTCTTGGTGAAGACTGCACACAGCAGTGCCATCTACCTGCCTGCTTTTCTGAAGCAAACATGTTTGGACAAACCCATCTTCTGATTTGGATATCTCTAAGAAGCCTTTATTCATATTTAAGATTTTTCGTATTTATTTATTTTTCTTCTAACAATGTCTCTTCCCTCTGCTTGCCTTAAAACTAACAAGAAGTGATTCTCAACATCTTCCTTTTCTTAAAGCTGTTGACTGTGGGCATGCTAAAACCAGAATTGATTTGCCTTTCACTATTTTGAGAGTTAAAATAGAAAATGTCTTGATTCCGGCCAATTGCTGAGTTCAGGAAGCCTCATTCACTCCGTGAGCGATTTTGGCAGGGTGTGGAAAGGGAACTGAAGTATGGCAATGAAAGATACCTTTGGAGTGGTTTCCAGTTTCTGTGCAGAAGTCCCACCCCAGGCACGTGTGCTTACACAAATTCTGCTAAATTTCCAGAATATGGTTGCCATCTAAAAGCTCATCTGGCTTTAAATGTATAGTGATTTCTATTTCCTCACATAAATCCAGAAAGTTTATGAGAGCAGAGTATTGATTAAGCTGAAAAATCTGATAATAATCTTATATAGAAAAATGAACCAGCTTAAATATTAACAATATGAAGAGGTCCCTCATCTGTTTCTAAGCTAGAGGATTGAGAAGGCATTCTCAGTGCTGAGTAATTGACTTTTTCCTTCTATTCGTCTTTGGATCAGGCAATATATTCAGTTGTGTCCACACAGCTCTTATTTTAGCCATGCTTGGTGGTCATTCCACCTACAGTATCAAACCTCGAGGACTGAGCTGGACAGAAACTACACTTTGTTGCAGTTCTTAGCATTGGCAGTTGTCTTCATGGAGGGGTCTTAGGCTGCTATTGCCATCCTTTGGAGGAGTGTCAAGAGATATCGGAGGGTTGCATTCACTTTTCCTTTCACATTTTGAGAGTGGAGCCTTGGCGAACCAGAAAGATGAGGGGCCCTGTTAAGGGAAAAGCTGTGAATAATTGCATATGCCAACACCTCCGCCTTCCCAGAGCATGCAGCTGCCTTATGAGGAGAGGCGCGTACAACACTGATGGTGGTGCTGGTGGTGCCGGTGCTTCGGTGTGGTGTGGTGTGGTGTGTTGTAGCTATGGCACCTGGTGATAGGTGAATGTGTGTGGGCTGTTGCTCTGTTGAGGTATGATTTGATATTTATTGGTAACAGCCATGTTGATCTGGTCTAAAAGATGGCTGAGGCCTCTGCAGATCTATTGAAAAAGCTTGCTTGTGACATTCATACGTAGATTGGTGTTCACAGGCACTTGAAGGCTCACCAATGGCCAGCCTTGTTAGTCCAGCTCCTACAGAGAGGTAGGAATTCCATGTGCTGGGAAATTGCCAGCCCTTGTCCATGAGGATGTGGTAATTGATTTTCTCAGTTGAGAAAGGAAAGGAAAAAAGTCTTCTCCCCATCTGTCATTCTAGAGCAATTGCTTACAGTATTACATGATTTGTTCTTTCCTGCACACCAGAAACAACTCGGGGATATACAGTGAATGTAAGTTTATGGAGTAGGCTTGTTTCTTCTTAGGATACCTTTCACATATTTTTAAAGACAACCTGCAGGGCTGTTGATTGAAAACCATTACTCTAGAGAGTACACTGACTAAATACAAACAAATTGTTTATCGCCCAGGTATTTCTGTACCTCACTCAAATTTATGGAAATGCCAATAGCTGTGATTCATTAACTAGAAACATTTCAATTTTTTCTAATTAGTGAAATTACAATGCACGCTGGCCACAAAGTTGTGTTGTTGTAACCCTTATCCACCTTCCCTGCAATGCTGCTGCTACTTGTGTTAATCTAAATGCAAATTGTAAGCTCTGTGGGACAGGGTCTGTCCCTTGCATTTGAAACATCAATCTCCCTTCCTTTTGTGTGGGTTTTTTGTTTTGATTTTTTTATTAAATGTGTGCACATGATCCTCATAGCAGAATGCCTATTGCTTGCCTAATGTGCTCCTTGATGATTCCTCAATTCATGTCCTTAATCAAGACCACTCGTGGCCTCCCTGTTTGACCATGAATCAGAGTATCGGTAATAAGCCAGCAGCACAGAATATATTTTAAGATCTTTACAGCATATCCCACCAGAGCCGCCTCATTCCCCCCATGACCAGGAAAAATGAATTGCCTGTTTGAGATGCCTGATGATCAACAAGCCAGAATTGTTTGGGAAAAAGAAGAAGAAATGGGTGGACAGAGGGAGTTACAAAAAGCTGGAGAACACCCTGCAGTTGCTTCTCCCCCTCTCACAAATGGAGGTCCCGCACCTCCACAGTGATGGTGGTGAAACCCAGGCTGGGAGAAGGCTTTTGGATGTGCAGACTCCCGGCCATAGAGGGGTTTATGGGTCAAAACCAATACCTGTATGTTACTCCATGTAAATAAATCATATGCCTGTGAAATACATGCTATAGTTTGCTGGGTCCTGAGGGAGTAGGAAAGTAATTTAGCACAGCTGGATGCTTGTTCATCTTCTAAACTGGTTTTATGGTTTAAAAGAACAGCTTCCTAAATTGCCATCTTATGAAAAAGCAGGATGTGGGGCTGCACCAGAGCGCAAATGCACTGGTGTCGCTTTAATTAAAAAATCTGCTCTCACACTTACCTTCCAAAACATCCCCATCCCCTCTAACGAAGGAATTTTTACTTAATCCGAGCGAGCAGCTGTTGTCTGCCAAATGGCCAGCCTGTGCTCCTGGAGGAGATGGCCGGGGCAAGCGCGCTCCCCCTCTCCCGTGCTGCGAACTGCTCGGTGTGAAACTTCTTCCCTCAACTTGAACTCCAGTAAGGAGTCCCTGCGGTGTGTGGAGTCTGAACCAGTGGTTGCAGCAATAAATACTCATTTATGAGGCGCCCAAAGAGCACGTAAGTGCCCTACACAACCTAAGCTGAGGACCCACTAGAGATGCTGGGATGCCAAGAACTGCTGCCTTGGTGCTAACCACTGCACTTAATGGACCAAGTAATTTCTTCATCACCACCCTGTCAGTGAAATAAACAGACCTTTGTGAGCCTGGTGAAAGCTGCATGAATTATTTGAGGATGATAGAACACTGGCACAGGTTGCCCGGAGAAGCTGTGGCTGCCCCCTCCCTGGCAGTGTTCAAGGCCACGCTGGATGGGGCTTGGAGCAACCTGGTCTGGTGGGAGGTGTCCCTGCCCATGGCAGGGGGGTTGGAACTGGATGATCTTTAAAGTCCCTTTAGACCCAAACTATTCTTTGATTCTATGAGTTTTGAAGGCTGCAAGTGTGGAATTGATGCTAATTATGGGAGTGCCTCATCCTAAGGCTCCATCGCTTTGGTGCCTGTGATCCATGTAAGGGAGGGACCTGCCGCAGACTGGGTGCTACAGCCCATGTCCTTAGAAACTACAGTGAATGGGCTGTAAATATCTGTTTGTTCAGCTCGACTATCTGAGGAAAACTGAGAAACCAGTTCTGGTCTTTAATCTACCCAGCAGTTGCTCTCAGTCGAAAGACTCCTGAAGGCCAGACAGCCCAACAAAATGTTACTGAGTGAGCAGCAGCAGTGCCAAAGGTTTGGTTTCTCCTTGATTTCTGGTCTGTAAAATGCTCTGGTAGGTTCTGGGAGTTGGAAGAAAACGGTGTGGCCCAGGATACATGGAGAACGTGGGCCCTTGTCAGATATATGCCCCCTTTTAAAAATGCAAATTGATAAATAAACACTGAAACAATAGGGCTCCACTAATCCTTTTACAAAGGGCAAATTGCTAATCTTAACTCCCCAGCCAGGATGGCTGCTTCACCTTAACAATAGCTGCATTTATACTTTATGTTTTACTTGTAAACTGACATGTAGTGAATTGGAAAGGGTTTCGGCTCACCTGCTTGGTGGGGGAGGGCGGCTAATCCTTTCATGCCCTGCACACTGGGTGAGCAATGCTGCCATTTGATCACGCTGAAGCAAAAGGGCCAGCACGGCACTGCCAAATTTTCAGCCACGTTGGACTCGGTCGTTCTTGTGCTTTAACAATGCCGCCAGTGTCTCTGGTATGGGCAGAGAGAAAAGGACTATTCATGGCTTCACCTACTGAGCACCCAAGGGCCTGATCTGCAGAGGTGCTGGGCACCCCCAAGAAAGGGCGCTGAGTTCACTGACTGTCAGCAACTCCATTTTTCCTCAATTTGCAAGCGTGTTGGGTCCTGGATAATTAATATTGATGGCAAAGCATGTTCTTACCTTTTTTAATGGCCTGCTCCTGGGTGGGGAGGCCATCATGAAAAACCAGCAGGGATGGAGAAGGGTCCAAGCACCCTTGTCCACCACGTTGACCTGATAGGGGACCGGGAGCTTGGAAAAGAGGCTGTGTGATGGGTCACCAGAAGGGTGGATTGATGCCAATGAGCTGATTGATAGGTTGTGTGGGTCCTTGCCTTGCCTAGCATTCGTGGAGATTTTATTAGTTTAGTAGAATTGCTTGTGATAGTGTTGGGTAAGTCCTGGATTGGAGTTTTGACCATAGCTGCTGCAGCAGCTTCTGTTTTTTTCCAACCTGCTTTATTTTCTTTTAATTTTGGGGTTCAGCATTCAATCTGATTCAAAGAGATGAAAATAAGATTTTTCTTGCTGTGTCAGTAAAATGTCTCAATAAAAGAAACCCATAGACCTGTTTGGATATGAAGGAAACATGGACAATCCATAGCTGTGGAGTCACAAATTCAGGGCAATTTGATGCAGAAGGTGGATCTCAGTAGGCAAAAGACTCATGGAGTGCTGTCTTCTGTGTAACTGAGTTTATATGAGGATAGAAGAGGAAAATCAATGTTTCCTATTTTTTTTTCGTCTCTGGAGGGATTATATTTGTAATCTGCCAATGTCGTGGGAGATTAACAGCAACCTGTGTGTTTCCCAGGAGAAATTGCAACTGGTATCTGGCAAAGCAATTAATGCAGCCTGTATTTAAAGGATTATTTGGAAAGGGAGGCAGGAGCACTCGTGAGCCAAACACGTCAGAAAGACTGTGTAAAAGACTTGGTGGGTCTTGGTTAGATATTGCTGGTCTGAGGTCGTCTTCTCACTACCAGGAGGTGAATGTTAATGCAGTGTCCACTCAAAGTCAAGTCTAGCCAAGTTAAGGATGCTGTAGTTTTTGTATCTGTTAGCAGATTGAAATAAAGACTATGGGAAATGGGTTAAAACCTACTAGCTCATAAAGACCTGCAAGTCTGATTGTTTTTTAAACACAGGTTTTACCTCGTCTGTCTCAAATGAAGAGTGCTTTTGCTTTGGTTAGTGCTTTTGCTTTGGTTAGTGAATGTGCAGAGCTGGCACATGTAACACCAATAAAAGTTATAGAAAGAAGCTGTTTCATCTCTATTTCTGTCTCACAAAACTAAGAAAAACTCACACATGAAATTATTTGTCATTATTTTTATTCAAACTTTGATTCAAACTATTGAATTCGGGAATTCAATGTGTGGGTAATGAACAGCAAATGTAAGTACCTGTTTTTAAGAAGGTGGTGCTATGGAATTTTAATACCTACCCCTTGTTAATCCAGCCTCAAATACTAAAAAAAAAAAAATAAAAATAATTCAGGACAGATTTTCAGAGAAAGAATTATTAAATACATGCAGGCAAGTGACCAAGAGAAAAAAAAAGAAAAGAGAAAAACGCTTGTGACAGACTAGGTGGGTTGTTTCCTTTTGTAATGTAACTGTATTTATAGATAGAAAATGCACAGCTTTTTCATCTTTCACAACTTTATTAACCACTTATAATATTATAATTGTTATTCTAATAATGTTTGAATTCTGCTAAAATTATTATTTAACACCAGTAAGGAACTGGCTAGTAAGGCAACAGCAGTGACTTATGTCGAAAAAAGAAATAACAGATTTGGGGGAGTTTTCTTGGCAGGGTTTCATAAAAATAAATCTGACCACCAAGTTGTATTAATATTTTCAACAGACATCAATATAGGAGAATGCTGATGTCCTGGAGTTGGGAAACATTATCCATAAAGAGCGGGATTTGAGTCTCCACAAGGAGAACGAAATAATCACAGTAGCAGAAGTGGCATGAAATGTAATACTGCAGAAGATCTTGCAGCATTTAGGGAGAAATAACAAACATTTTGGCAATGAACCAAAGCTGAAGGGTTCAGAGGAGGTGAAAGCCGGGGTGCTGTAGTGAGTCACAGGAAGTTTGAGTTGGATGCAGTATCAGTGCAACCCTTTCCAGGGGAGAGGGGAGCATTGTAGACGTACCACTGAGCCAGGTGCTGGAGAGAGAGACCTTGTGTGAAATGCTACATATAACTCTGGGCAGCTGTCTTCATAGGAAGAGTTGAAAAAAAAGAATAAATCCGGGCTGAAAGTAGGTTCAGCGTAGGGCTAGCAAAATAACCAGGGGGCTGGAAAACCTGCCTTGAGAGAGGCTAAAACAGCATCACTCACGCTCAGTAACTACAGAAGGGGAAAGGTGGAAAGAAAACAAGAGTAACTGGAACTGGAGTACAGTAAATATAAGAAAAAATTAGCATAAGTGGGTATAAGAAGTATACATGAGTATGAATGAATCTAGTAAGCCATGAACCATAGATTTAAGAGTATAGGCTGTAGATTTAAAAGGAATTTCCCACCATTTGTAAAGTCAGGTTCTGATGAGCCTTCAGAGATGAGCAGCTTAGAAAACCTGATGAATGTTTAAAGCATTTAGTACATGCATTATCAGATTGGTTAAGAGTGCAGGCAATCAAGCTGGCAGCGGGCAGGGCAATATTCATTGTAACACTGGTCTATGTTTGAGGGTTCGTTAGGAAAGAAGGGCAGGAACAGTTGTGAGCCAGATGAACTGTGCCGGAAATACAGAAAAGATGTGGAAGCTCTGGGTCAGATAACAATTGTCTGAGATCTTGTCTTCTCTGCCAGGAGGGTGATATTAGGCAGCTCAGAATAAATCTAGTCCTGTTTGCTAGATGCTAAGTACTTACCTGGCGGTGGAGACAAACACTTGTGGAAAGTGATGAAGGAAGATGGCAGATTTTATATCTGTATTATTTCTGTATTATGTTATATAAACACACACACATATATATAGGTTTCATGAAAAGCCTTGATATGTCTGGGCAGGAAAGGTATTGTTGCTTCAATATGGGACTTGCCTTTCTTGTAGGCATCTTTGCTTGTGGTAGGCAAGGGCAGGAGTGAACTCTTGAGTTAATGAGGGCAACAGCCCTTGCACAGTCTCTTGTGAGGTGTAAATTTCTACATAGAGTGAGAACCAAGCACTGTTTGAGCCCATGCTTGAAGCACTGGGACTTGCAACCTCCCCAGCTAAGTCCCTCTTTGAAACTGGGAGCACAACTGTGTTGAAACCTCCTGTGAGATCTATAAGACTCTCCTGCTAAAAGAGCAATTGAGTAAAGGTCAAACCAGAAGAGGAGAAAAAAACCCAACAAGAAACTCTAAAACCTGTGGGAACAATCACAGAAGGAGAGGAAGGAAGAGTGTTTCCTGGAAAATAATGAACCTCATTGAACTTTTAAGTCTAGCCCAGACACCCAGAGTCAGCCCTGTTATGTTAGAAAAGCTTAATCCAGCAAAAATGGGGAAGAAAAAGAAGTTAAAATGCTGAAGGAGCAAATTATAGCAATTTGCACTTATGTCACACTCCTTCACATCCCCACTGTGCTACTTGCACAGAAGGATGCTGTGTGCATCAATGCGTGTGACCAGGCTGCTCCACTTCTAGGTAGAGAACAGGGGGGGAATGGGTACAGGGAACTGAAGTGTCTTGCTCTGGATCATCCAGGAGAGGAGGAATGTAACGCCAGACATGCAGCTGAAGCTGGCCTGCAAAATGCTGTCACAGAATCACAGAATCACAGAATTCTAGGGTTGGAAGGGACCTCGAAAGATCATCTAGTCCAACGCCCCTGCCAGAGCCTGTCGTTCGGCTGCAGAGGAGAACCCCCACTCTGCAATCCTAAACACACGCTGCACAAAAGTTAAAAGCAATCACAAGAGAGTTTTAATGCCATATTAAATGTTGATTCATGTATGGCTGGAGCCACAGTGACCTGGAGGGCTGGTGTTTGATCCAGCTCCGAAGTGACAAATTGATCTGTAACTTATGCCAGTTCCCGTGCATGGCAAAAGTCATCTGATAGAGACCGGTGGTGAAGGGTGTGACTCGGAGCCGGCGCCATGTCCTCCTGGGGTGTGCGCCTGAGTCACTAATTGCCTTTGGGAATAATCCTCCGCACAGGAATGTTATCAGCACCTCCCCAGCGGAATTGTTCTCCCTGCAGACCCCAGTAGCATCGCTGGTTGCTAACTGCCTAGAGTTGCGTGCACGTGTTCGTTTTTTTCGGCTTGAGAAAGGAGCAGCTGAAGGGCTTTAGCAAAGAATTGCTTCCAATCTGGTCCACACCAATGGTAAACAGCTTTTGCCTCTGATCACAAATGGCATCAAAAAAGACTATGCTGTTACCTTTTTTATTGTTGTCGTTTGGTTTTGATCACTCAAACAGGAATATTTTTTAGAAAATAGATAGAAATTTAAATATATATCAGATGTTTAGGCCAGATGTTTATTGAGTCAATGAATCATTTGAAATTGAGAAATATTTGCTCTCTCCACATGTTACTGACATCAGGACTGCTTTTGTTATGGACCATATGGAGAAACAAGTCACTCTCTGAGCAATGGAGTGAACTGAGTCAGATTTTCATCAGCTTTCGCCAGAGCGGATTCTCTGAGCTTCAGCTGTTCCATGAGTGAACCACACCGGTCTCTCCTGGTCTCTTCCTCTCTACCCTCCTCTCCCCTTTTTATGCAGCTGTATACTTTTCTCAAACTTCATTGAACTTGGTAACTTTGAGTTCAGTTTGTCAAATGTGGTTTACCCAATTTTCAGTTCCATAGAAGGCTCAGCTAAATATATAACAGTGTGAATCTTGCAGCTGGTTAGTGATCGTTAACATAAATTAAAGGGGATTATCTGGAAGTCTGTGAACATTGCTGAGAATTGGGAGATCTGTGTCACCTCCTAACCAGCAGCAGTTCTTGTGAGTAACCAATAATCATTATCTGCCTTGTTTTCCCTGTACCTCTGGATCAAGGATGATACCCACAGAACCTCAGAGGTGGGGAAGTTGTAGCCCATTCATATTTGTAAAATACTTACAGGTAGACAGTTGTACTTCATAGGTATATTACTATTGTCCTAGCCAGGGCTGCAGAGAAAAAAAACCAAACAGGTTTTGAAAGATTCAAATAGCAGTCTTTATCCCAAGCTAATGTTGGAGATCAAGAAGGTAAAAAGATCTTAAACTGTGTGTGGAGATTAACGGGTTATCTGCATAGATTCAAAATGCTGTCATCCCTGTGAGAAGCAAATACACTTATGTGCGGCGTCCTAGGTGAAATACCATTATACTTTTTTATTTCTGATGTACCTGTTGATGGGCTTTGGGAGACAGTAGGGACATTGCTCTTTGTGCCACCTACTTAATTGAAACTAGCTGTAAAGTTTTGGCTGAAATTTGTGTTTGGGTTATCAAGAACTGAACAGCCTTATGGACTTGGGCAATGAGGAGAGTTGCAAGTGTTGCATTTATCTAGCTTGCAGATTTAGTTCTGTTGATAGTTTGTTGATGTTATTTGGGCAGTAGGTCATATAAGCATTTCCCCAAAGCTGTCTGCCCTACAGGAAATCAGGAAAACATTAGGCATGTGCCAGCTGAAAATCCCCCGCTGAAATGCTGTGGCGTTTTGCTGTATATCTGCAGTAGGTGCTTTTCTCTGAGCTTATGCTTGAAGAAACCTCCCAGACTGGACCTGGACTAGAAAGGAGAAGCTAGACAATGTGGCAAAGTTGACGTTTTGAAACTATTTCCACTTATTTAAACAAATCTATTACCTGTTTGAATACCCGGAAGTACTCCAGAACTTCAACAGTTTATAATTTTCTCTTGTCTAATTCCCCTGGTTTATTTTCCCAGGCCTACTAGCTGCTGTCTTGAAATGTTCTCACTAAGAAGGCAGAGGGGTCCCTGCTTTCACACTGTCTTCATCCCTGTAATAGCCAGACTGGTGTCGCTGCATTACACCTCCTTCCTAAAAGTCTAATAATGTTCAAGATTCAGGTCTGCAGGATGGGAACAAAGGCTCCGGGCTGGCAATGAGCAGTGGTAAGGGTCCTTGCCTTGAGGAAAGGCTGTAAAATCTAACAGCCATGGAGGGCTATCAGTACAGGAGACTGCAAGAGCTGGGTTGCCTTCCTGGGACAGGGGAATAAGGAGCTGTTTGAGGGGTCACGCTTGGGCTTTTAGAAGGAATAAACCAAATGCTTTCTGATGGGTGGCCTGGTATATTATTGCTTTGGTTGCAGGAGGAGATCACCAAGGCATGCACTATTTAGAAGGATTTAAAAGCAGCCTGATGTATATGCTCAAGTGCTCTGTGGCGTAAGCAGCTGTATTCATCTAATGCATTAAGAAAAAAAACCTCTGCAAGGGTTGACAACTCCCCTTCCTTTAGGCTATAAACCATTTTCTTTTTCTACCTCTAATTCCCCTCCTCTCTCAATAAAAAAATGATCCAGCTGGCCAGGTGCAATGACAAAAAGTAGTCCCTGTCAGGCAAAGGCATTGGCGAGTGTCCACAGGACTTTATTAAATAATAGAGTACCATAAGCAGCTGTATTCATCTAGTGTGTTAAGGAAAAAAAATGCTGCAAGGGTTGACAACTCCCCTTCCTTTAGGCTATAAACCATTTTCTTTTTCTACCTCTAATTCCCCTCCTCTCTCAATAAAAAAATGATCCAGCTGGCCAGGTGCAATGACAAAAAGTAGTCCCTGTCAGGCAAAGGCATTGGCGAGTGTCCACAGGACTTTATTAAATAATAGAGTACTATGGCAAATAAATAAAACACCGGTCTTTGACCATAGGGAAAAACTCGAGCTATTTTGCTCACAAATCTCTGGCCCTAGAAGAGACTGGGGGAAGGGAAATTTAGTTCCTTTCATAATGTTAACCAGACCTGCTTCCTAGTCAGCACTGAGCTTGCTGTTTCGTCTTTTGCCTTTTCAGAGCATTTTTCCTGAAAGTGGGAAGTAGGAATCCAGCTACAGGGGTCTAGTCTGCAACTGAGCACTGTGGGCAATGCTTTCCTTCCAACCTTCAGTATTTAGTTTCTTCTGTTTTCCCTTTTGCTCAGCTGCAGCCTATGCTTCCCATACCTTTAGGGAGAAGCTTGGCATCAGAATCTTGCACCCTATCTTCTTCTAGCTGACTGGATTAATAAAATAACTTTTGACATGCTTTCCTCCTCAAGTCACTTTACTAGTGATGTCTCTTACATCCTCTACCAGGTGGGAATGGCTTTGCCATTTTTTGTTGTGCTGGGTTTTTGATTTTTCTGATTGTGAAGAAGGAATAAATTGTGGATGGGGACAAATGTTTTCAAAGAACCCAGTGTTTTGGAGTATCTGTTTGCTGAGTTACCAAGGCAGGCATTTTGTGACGGATTATTCAGCTGCTTAGATGGTGGGGCAGAGGTGCCTCAATGGTCTCTGGAGCAATTAAGAACCTAAATCACCACTTGCTTTTGAACATTTGAACGAAGATCATAGGAGAATGGCTGGATTATACTGTCGGAAGTCCTGGTTCACACTCTGCCTTCCATCTGCATGGATGGAAGACTGATTTCCAGTGGTTTTTGCACCTCCATATGTTCTATAATTTGTGTTCTTGCTTTGCAGTGGCAGAGGAAGTCTCATATGTGCCTTAGGGGTACTTTCCTATTGCATTTTATCTCAACATTCCTCATCTCTGCATGTTCCTTCATTTAGTTTCTGTGAATGAGGAGACATTTTCCCACAAAAGAACATCTTCCGCCGCAGCTTGAGCCATGCCTGGGAGAAGGACACCTGTCACTTAGTTTGAACACAGCTCTGTCTGGGTAATTCCAATGCAGCTATATTCTTTCCATTTCTGTTGATTACAATTGGGTCCGATGATAGAGTGATATAAACCCAATCTTGTTCATGCTTATGATGTGCTTGCCTGCCCCCCTTTCCTTATCCCTGCTTTCACAGTCCTTGAAGAATGAGTCATCTTTTGCCAGTAGAAGTGTAGCCTCTGTGGATCCATGTTCCTTCATGTCCATCTGTATTCTTGCTCTTTAGAATGAAATATCCATAGCACTTATAAGAGTTGAGCACATTTGGAAAATAAAGTCTTTATCACATGCCTTTGCCCACATCAGAGACCAAAGGAACTTGCCTGATACATGAGGTATATGGAAGGATTTAACTGCTTGAGAAATAGATGGAGATCTTACAGCATAACTAGAAAACAGTTCCGGGCAATAGCAGAGCTTGCTTTTCCTGCTTAAAACTCTATTCCC
This sequence comes from Aegotheles bennettii, assembly GCA_013398125.1. NCBI lineage: Eukaryota > Metazoa > Chordata > Aves > Caprimulgiformes > Aegothelidae > Aegotheles > Aegotheles bennettii. Next base: position 76,668 of record VZRW01012323.1, on the reverse strand, counting down.
TTCCCTTTCTAAACCACTGGGCTATGGCTCTTGATCTTCTCTTCCTGACCAGTCACTGTAGAACTCATAAAGGCTTGTAGAGGCCACACTGGAAAATAAATCCTGTGCGGTTTGAAAACCGCTTTCATGTGTGTTTTCTTTTAAATGGTATGTAGAAAATTAGTCAGTCATGTGTGAGGAGAAAAGCTAACATCCCTTGTAACCAAGCAGTTGAATGCTCTATATACCTGGGCAAACAGGTTGTAGAAGCTGTGATTAGTCACCTTTCTCTGTACAGTAACTTCAAGTTTTCAACTTTCATGGCAATTCATCAGCGTTCGCAGAGCATTCCTATAGCATATGGTAACCTTTAGCCCAGCACAGGCCTTCAGGAATAAGGACAAAATTTGTGTCAATCCCATATGAGGCATATGGTCAATATTACACTATGGTTTAGCTCTTTTTGGTTTGTTTGGTTGTTGTTGTTTTAAGCACATCTGAGTCCATCAGCTCCCATTCAATATCAGCTTTACAGCTGCCTGAAATACCATGTCGATACTAAAATACAAAGCATCTCAGTTGCAAGACAGTCTCACATAGGGTTCTCATTATTTCAGGCACTGCTCAAACATTTTAAAAGAAGCAGTTTCTGCCCTGCGATGTGCTCACCACCTAAAGAAACACAGCAGAAAAAGGGACGGGAGGCAGAGGCACAAAGTAATCCTGTGATGACTAGTGTGAGATGGCACAGCTGACTAACGATAGGACCAGGAATAGGACCCAAAAGTCCTTGGCTGTGTTGTCTCTCTCACCCACTATGTTCCCAGGATGGACTGTTATTTTAAATGCTTGTGAAACATCTGCATGTATAAAAGAACAAATCATAAACCAATTGCAGTTTTCCGCCGTTCTGTTCTGTCAGAAGCATTGTTTTAGGACTAAGGAAGAGGGACAGAAAAATCTGTTAAGCAACATCCCACAAGCAATATAAATCTTCTGAGAAAATAATGTGGCTTCTTCATCCTATCTGATTCCTGAAAGGCTTTTTTCCTTCATAGGATGGTATATGCTTGGTGTCCCAACATGTTCCTGAGGAGAAATGCTGTGCTGAGCTGGTGGCAGAGCCCAGCTGTGATCCTGGCAGGACACGAGAAGGAGGATGAAAGGCAGTGGGTGTCCTAGTTGGCTTGCTAGTGTTTAGACACTGTCACCACTTCTCCTGCAGCTTAAAGGAGACAAGGGCAGCTGTATGGCAAGTTAAGTCTCTGTCTTGTTTCCTCAGCCTGGAAAGGGAGTGTTACCATACCTGTGCCTCCTTATTCAAATTGCTGACTTCATGTGATGTTTTGCCTGAGTGTCTGACAACTGTTTATTTTGCTCTTCTGTCCCACTTGAATAGAGTATGTGGGTGCTCAGATGGGCAGTGCTATAAAAGACCCAGCCTAGGCACAGTCTTTCATCCAGGCTTATAGCACAGGACAGACCCAGGAAGGCTGGGAACAAAATGACCACTATAGTAGGGAAGCATGAAGGGCTCTGGCTTGTGCCTTGGGGGGGAAAGAGCTCAGGTGGCCAAAGCGATCGATGGCATCTGCTCTAGCCATTTTCCTGAGGTACCTCCTCGTTCAGGGGCAGTGGCAGAGGCAGAGGCGTATCTCAGTTGAAGCAGTTCACAGCTTGTGGTATTGGAGCAGCCCCATTTTTATCAGCAGCCAGATCCAACAGGGATGTTGTTGAGACGAGAAAGCTTGTGTCCTCCTGTTGCCACCCTGGTGCAGGGATCCAGTGACCTCCAGGACAGGGGAGATGCAGCAGCAGATGGTTGTGCTTTGAACTGCTGTCTGCCTGCACAAAGGCTTCGACAGGATCTTCTGCCTGTGGGTCTCTCAACTCCCTGTGAGCACGAGTGACCTAGTCCCCATGGCATTCCCACCGACCTGGTACATTTCACTTCCATGTAACACAAGTGGGAGCTCTGGGCATCTCAGAGTCGAGTCTCAGGCTGTCAAAATTATATATACAAACAGTGAATGACAAAAATTTAAGACTTTCTTGAAAACCTGAATTCTAACGACATTCCCCACAGCTCCAGCGAAGCAGTGGGAAAGCCACCCTGCTCCATGATTCATGGAGGCAGGCGGTTACACGCACAGAGGAAAAGTTGATGTCCCTTGTAGATAATTTTAGAATTGAAAAAATCAGTGGTACAAAAATGTTTCCTGCATCGTTCAGGGATGTTAGCTCTTCAAGTGCAGATTGAAGCACTGTTGGGAGAGGAACTGTAAAAATCAGGCCAACTCCTTTCCCTCTTCTCCCCCGCAGCTGCCCATTTAGGTTAGGATAAAAGCTGAGTCCAGGCTACCTTTTCTGAGACTTTTTCTGTGAAGACTTTGATATGAAAGATGGGTAAATGATGGAAAAGTATGTAATCTGAGAGATTGCTGAAGGGACTGAGGTGTGGAGAAGTGAAGGAAGACAAACTGTCAGTGACTGATGATTTTTTCTTAAGTCTAAGTCACGGGGAGAACAAAAATCTCCCTAATTGTGGCCGTACACTAATTAAAAAAAATAAGATGAGCAGTAAAAAAGTGGGTGCCTAAATCTAAACCCCTTGAATGTATAATTAAGTGCTTAAATAGAGAGGCTGCTGAAGTCTATGACAGGAGACCACTTTGGTGCAATGGGTTTGCTGGACTTCTGCAAAAGCCCTGAGCATCCGGCAGCTCCCGCTCAAGTCGCAATTAAAGTATTTTTTCAATTTCCTAAAATGCTGAATTATGGACTTAAGAACCCAACTCTAGGCACCATTTTTGTCTATGTGAAAGATCTTGTTACAAGTAAAATATAATAAATTGTACTAAAAAGATTTGTGGCTTTTTTGCCTTTTTTGCTAGAGAATAGATGGAAAAAATCAGATTTTTTAATTTTTTTTTATGTTTCTCAGTCAGTAGGAATTGGACTGGGAATTGTGCTGGAGCTCTCGCCTCCCAAGCTGTTCTCTGAACAAGGCTGTTTCCCTGGAGCTGGCTGAGCTGGTGGGCCCACTCGAGCATGGGTCTTTCTGGCTCCGAACACCCACCAAGGATGTGCGGGGGCTTGTGGCTGGTGCTTCGTGCCAACAGAAAGTGGTGACGAGCTGTCCCAGCCCTTCAAGATGAAGGACATGTTTGAAATCTCCCTCCTTATGTCCTCTTCTTTTCAATTTTCAATCTTGCCCATCCAAACTGTGACCGGAGTGCCTCAGCTCTGCCCAGAATGAATGCCATTTGAGGAGAAAAAAAGACAAAATGCAGCAAAAATCCCTTGTCTGCAGCAGATCTGTGAAATCTTAAGGCAGCTTTGCTGACAGTAAAACTTCTGCAACTTCAGCGATCAGCTCTGGTCCCTCTGGCCAGAGCGCCATGTTTCGTTATTCCTAATTAATAGCAAGCTGTGGGGCAGGCGAGCAGCACGATAGGTACAGTGCCAAAGTGCCCCTTCTCCCGTCACCCTCTCCATGCCTGCTTTCTCCTGCCTGCCACTTTGTCCCACCTTTTGTCACCATCTGTACATGGTTAGCTGGAGAATGTTTATTATATAATTTAGTTAACTTTCGAGCTGCGAGCCTGCCCGTTTGATGTGCCCTCCTGTTAATGCAAAGCACACCATTACTAGTTAATGATCATGAACTGTCATCACAGTCACTTTGAAAAGGTGACAGTGATGAATGGAGCCGGCGGCTCCCAGGGAGGTTGGTCACTGAATGGACAGTAAAGTTTATTTAAGCCCCGGCCTGATAATGGCTCTGCATATTTCAGATGGGTTGTTTCCACTCACTTCTGGGATAGCAGACATTCCCGAAATGATGCATCCTTCAGCCATCCCCCAGCCCCCCGCGTCCTGCTCTCTTATGGTAAGAAAAGGTCTCCCCCCATTTCTGCATCTGCTGCCCTAACTGATTCCCTGGCCATGATGCAGTTCTCAGGCCCAAAGAAGGGAAACCCTTGGCTAAAGTTTCCTCGGAGCTTTGAAGGAAGGAAAAGCCCCTCTAGGAGCCATTTCCTGAGTGCAAACGCATGGCTTCTCTACAGGCTGGGGAAGGGGCTCAAGCCCCAGTTTAACTTACCGGGGTGTTTTGGGCAGGATCACAGCCGCTTGCCTAGAGTGAGGTCTTGGGGATGAGATAAAAAATAAAACCTGCATCTCGTTGGTCATTCCTGTTGGGGGCCAGCAGCCAGCGCTGCCAGGCCTCGGAGCTGGGAGACAGCCCCGTGCTCTCCGGTTGGGAGCCTCGAGGTCCCAAGATAAACAAATCTGCTGGTGAGAGTGACCAGCGTTAGGTCAGGCTAAGGGTCGCTCGAAGGTCAAGCCGCCCTGCAGCTTGGATATTTTGGTTGTGTATTTTACCTTCCCAAAACGCACGGTGAGCTGGAAGGCTCCCTGCTCTGGGTCGTGGAGCCAGGATCAATCTGCTGGTCAGTCCCACGGGATGACATCCCAGGGACATCCCCAGGGAAAGACCCCCGGGAGAGCAGGGTCGTGGTGGTGCGACTGGAAAGAGGGAAGGAGAGGGCCTTTGGAGGGCAGTAGCTCTTGGTGTAGGCAAGATCTCCATGCATCTGTGAGCAGGCAGAAGGTGCACGGGGTGATTTACTTTGGCATGCCCACTTAGCCTTCATTTTAATGTATGCCATGTGGGAAACCCTGGTGGTAAAAAACAGATGCAATTTTCTCAAGCTATGTAAACCTGGAAGCTTCATCACCTGACAGCAGCCCAGGCTGCCAGATTGCACTGCCAGAGCCTCACACAGGAGCAATCAGGTCTTGCTTAAAGAGCCAGAGGCACATGAAAATCAGAAGAAACAGAGAAAAATCTAAGAAGCTCCTCATTTTTCTCTTTCTGACTTTTGAATCTTTGGAAGGTATATCTTTCAAGCTCTGCTGTGCAGCCAGGAAGGTTAGAAATGCCCTCTTCTTTTTCCTAAGATGTGAAAGTAGAGGTATTTGAAAAAAACCTCCAATAAAAGCTTTAGGGAGACATACCAGTGTCCACCAAGGGTTGACAAGCCAGTACTTTCTCCAGTTATCATGATTTTAGTGGACAGTGCAACAAAAATATGCATGTGGTGGATGTCCCATGGCCTATGTGGTGAATGTCCCCTGAATTCCTAATGTCTGGCTTGTTCTCCTGACCCACCTGCTTGTTGGGAATGGTCCTCCTCTACGCCATGTGGCTCCCTGCACAGATTCAGAAGAAGGCTGGCAAGATGAGATGAAATAGAAAGGACCCACACATCCGTCTACAGAAAACAAGTAGTCCTCAAAACTTTAATATGGGTGCCCAGATGAGAGGAGGGAGGGGACAGAGGGACGTGAAAATCTGAACTGAGGATAGGAACGACTGTTTGTTGCAGCTTGAGTAGATTCACAGCCTGGAGGGAAAGGGTTGCGGAGTTTCTAAGGACCCACACACATAAATCTCCAAAACAATTACACTGAAAGCATTTATTGCTACATCATTTTTGATCCATACTCCATCATGGTCACAGGATGCCTGACAATGTTTTGGGGCCTTATCCTCATTAGAAGGATGAGAAGGAGTCTGTCATCCAATGGTAGCTTCTGGGTGATCTGCTGGTGTATAGTACTTTCATGGCATGATCAAAACCAGAAGATGTTAGGTCTCAGCTACATGAAAAAATCATATCAATTTAAGTAAGTAATGGTTTGTCTGAAGTTTAAGCAATATCAAGCTTTGCTTTCAAAGCAAAATAAGGACACTGCCACAAGGGAGCTGCATTAACAAGCCCATTTATAAACTGACAGGGCTTTTTCTTGTAGAGAAGTCTATAAACCACTTGTTAGTATCTCAAACGGCAAGTTATCATGCACATTTAAGGGATAACAATGGGCTTTTAGGAAAAATAAATCAATGAGTGGAATTAATGATCGCTTTCATTGTCAAAATAAATGTTTTAAGTGAGCCACAGAGAAGGAGGCAAATTATTCTCATGAAGTTCTGAGGTTTGGGAGCAATGCCAGGGAGCTGCCGGTGGCAGGGGGCTGTCGAGCCCAGGCAGAGCGGGTGTTTGCAGCAGTATTTCAAAGCAGAGCCATGTCCTTCAGAGAGTGAGCTCCCCGCTGGCGGTGTGCAAGGAAGGTGAGAGGCTGCGCATCGGTGGTAGCACTGGCCTTCACCTCCCTGAGACGCCTTCCTCTGGCCTGCCCGGCACAGGGATGGGGATGGAGAAAAGCCACCCTCATCTCCCTGCTACCTCTCAGTCCTGTGCACTGAGGGGAGGCGACTGTCCTTTTAAATTTGGGTTGAGACATTTTACCCCAGCCTGCAAACATTTAGACACAAAACTGCTGCTGTTAACTGCCAGCCCATTGTCTGCCAGTGACAGTTTTCTCTGAAAGTCACTTACCAGGGGGTGAATGTTGATTGAGCAAATGAACACAAAGCTGCCGAAGCCGCTGGCTTCAAATCGTGCTGCTGTTAGTTTAAACAACTTGAATAGAAATGCCATTATCCAGGGAGAATCTGGGGAGCCAGAAGGAATATTCACAGAGAGCAAAATTTGCCAGCAGGGAGTATCACAGAGAGATGGATGGAGTGTTTGGCCTTGATTGAGATGTCACCCTGGGTATGCACATTGTACCCACACTCCATCATCCTTTCCAATGTGATTTAATCCAATTCTCCCTTCCCCTCAGTCTTCGATGCTCAGCAGCATTGAACCTGTGCTTCATCTTACTGGCACAGTGCAGTCGAACCATGCACAGCCAAGGGATCTGCTCCAGTCTCAGCCCCTACATTCCTAGCCCTGCATGTTCTGCCTGTTTAGTTCGTAAAATCATAGAATCACAGAATGGTTTGGGTTGGAAGGGACCTTAAAGCTCACCTAGTTCCAACCCCAATGCTATGGGCAGGGACACGTCCCACCAGACCAGCTTACTCCAAGCCCCATCCAACCTGGCCTTGAACACTGCCAGGGAGGGGGCAGCCACAGCTTCTCTGGGCAACCTGTGCCAGTGTCTCACCACCCTCACAGGTAAAAATGTGTGATAACACTCCAAAAAAACTTCCTGAGGCAGGGATCAAAGGGTCTCTGTTCCATGCGAAACAGTCACTGAACGCCCCCTGGCTGGTGGAAGGGCAATGGGGACGGGGGAAGAGAAACTACTGTCCATGCTATGGCTTGGCCACTGCCACCATTGCTGTGTGTGTGCAGGGAATGGTTGCACAGGTAAGAGGAGTCTCCAAGGACTGACTCGCATCACTGTTAGTGTTACAGACTTCGGACAAGAGTGGCATTGCCTTAGCTGTGTCTGCCACATCCTTTTCCTGAGGCCTATCCCAGCCTTTGCTGCCATGTGCAAAGCAGCACCCTTGGTCAGAGGGGTCTGTTCTCATGAGGCATAAGGAGGTGTCTCGGAGAGGACGGCAGTGCCTGGATTGGGTGAACTCTTTGGCTCACAAAGTGAAAGAAGAGGAATAAGAGCTCTGAGCAATCAAAGGATTGGAGTAACACTGGCCCAAATGGAAGATGTGGATGTTGCCTGATCAAGCAGCAGTGAAATGAACATGTAAGAGAGATTAAGCACCTGATAAATTGACATTTGTGTTAAATGGGATCTGGTCTGATTCTCATGGCTGGATAATTTGTGTGAGGCATTGTGGCTGCAGATAGAGGCAAGCAGGATGCATTATTCAGATTATTTTCTCACTTGAGTTTGCTGAGGAGATGAGGAATCTTGTGCCTTGTGACCCCATGGGAGTAGCAGTGTTGGTGCCCAGCGTTTGAGTTTCATGGGGAGCAGGATATTTGATTACAGGAGACAGACATTGGTGGCTGATGGCATTAGTGCTGTTTCCCCAAGCTGGTGTGAATGCAGTAAAACAAATACCATATAAAAGTGAAAGTCTTCAGTGCTTCCTACCTGGAGGGCACAACATTTTGGCTTGCTGTGGGAGGAATGTAGCATCCCACAGCTTGTATCTCTGTACCAGCATTAACAGGAGCCACCGAGTGATTCATATCTCCTGCATAGACACTAAGACCCTCAAGCTCTTGTTTGAATTAATTGACCCCACCACACTCTCCTCTCTGCCATGCACAGGCTCACGCCGAAGCTGTCGCATAGCCAGATTTTTGGCAAGCAGCCAGAGTGCTGGGGCAAGGGACATGGAGCCAGCAGTATCTGTCTTCCTCTCCACAGGTGCTGTTGGGCAGAGCGGATCTGTTCACCAGGTGGGGTGGGGGGGAGGAGACACCTGGGAGAAGGGATGGCACCAGGGACACCTCATAAGCCCCCCAGGGTGCTCAGGGAGACTGCCATTTGTTTCAGCAGCACAACATAGCCATGGGGCACAGCCTGTCGGGGCTTCGTGGGAGTCCAGGTAAAATACTGTTGCTTGTTAACACCTCCCTGACAAGTATCAGCACCGACCCTGAAAGCAGGGGGTTCCCAGTCTTCGGCGGTGGGTGCTGCCCCTCTGCTTGCTCTGAGCCTGGTGCTACCTGCAGCACAGTCCCAATGCCCAGCTGGTGGGAGGGACCCTGTCCCCCTGCCTTGCACCAAAGCAGTTAACTGTACTGAGCCTATCTCTCTAGCACCAGCCTTGGCTCTCAAGGCCAAGCCAGAGGGGTCAATGCAGCAAGGCCACAATGCACCCAGCCAGAGGGGTCAGTGCAGCAGAGCCTGCCTGAGTGGGAGTGATGGTCTGTGTGCTTCGGCTGCTGGGTCAGGACATGGAAAGCATCAGCATGGGGCCTCTGGACGATGACACATGCAGCAAAGAAGCATTCAGTCTGAGCTGTCATCCACACAAAAAGAATCAAAAAAGGAAAGAGGAAATTTTTCCATGCTAGCAGGTAAAGCTTCCATGTGATCAACAATATCTACAATGAGGCCAGGACATAGCTGTTCTACATCACTGAATTGTTAGCACTGTATCTGCATGGTTTTGGCAAATCCCAGTTACCATCCCCCAAGATGAGAGCATTTCAGGTGTTTGCAGCAGCTGTGCCCACTGAGCATGTTGGTTGTGGCCAGTGTATTTTGAGAGGCACAAGAACTGACCACATGGCTGTGAACTGCACTCAGCTAGCAGGCTTTGGGGCCAGGGGATAGCCCTGGAGCACTTTATTTACTTACAGAGAACTAACCATCTTTGACTTCCCTGCTGCAGCGCGCACTTGGCACTAGGCAGAGCTTGGTCCCTGGGGTCATCCTGCAGCATGGCTTGGAAGAGAGCCTCAGCTTAAGGGAAACTTTTTCGGGGCTCCACATCCTTTGGCTTTACGTTGTGTTGGGTGTTACTCCTTTGATGCTACACCATCACCCCAGAGCAGTCCTCCTCCCTCCGCGCTGCCTGATGCAGTGCCTCTGTGCTGCCCACATCCCAGGAGCTGCTGCTCAAACCTTCCTGCCCTTGTGCTCCCATCTCCCGCATCCCCACACTTCATCCTTCTCCTGACTGACTGTCCACACCTATTCTTGTATCACCTCTTTATGAAAACACATCCCCTGCACTGCTTTTCTGCTCATGAGAGCCACACACAGTCACATCGCCACGTGTGCCGGCTGGTGCGGCCACACTGACCGCTCGGGCAGGGGGACGGGCAGGGGACACGCACTAACACAGAGGTGTCACCCTTGCTGCCGTCCACAGACACCAAGCCAGACAGCACAAAGTGAGCTTAATGCTGTTTTTGTGGCAAGGCCTTCATTTACACCTAGGCTGGTATAAATGATGGCAGGTTTTAGCAGTCAATTTAATCCTTTTACTCCTAGTGTGAAGGAATGTCTGCTCACCAGCCAGGGCTGCCCCACACAGACCTGTCCTCAGACTCCTCCTTTGCTCCTGGAGGTAAAAAGTTCAGTGTGGCTCTGGGTGTGGAAGGGTTTTCAGCATCTCCTGCTCACTGGGGAAACCGTCAGCGTTCAGTGAAGCATCCTCAGGCTCAGGGATGAGAGCGTGCCCGCCCCGGGCTGGGTGGGTGTGGGCTATACATAGCTCAGGTCCTGGACAAAGGGAGCCTGTAAAGCTGCTGGGATTTGTGGTTATCAGCGGCCAGGGCAGGAAACGTCCCACACCACAATAACCTCAACTCCACCTTATGTCAGCAAGCCCTACAAACAGAAGGACCCGGCCATGGGCTTTTGCACAGCCTGGTACTGTACACCGGAGCCTGCTCACATGGTGAACGGACGGAAAAACAACATGACTGGCCTGTTCTGATGGCAAGCAGATAAACCCTCGCTCCGTTCAGACGGGTATTGTTTCCTTCCCACAGGCCTTCTTGCTGCCACCACTGAGCACAAGATAAAGCTCTGGCTTTTTATAGGACTTCTGTTTGAGTTTGTGCTGATTTCAATGCAGTCATTCAAAATGAACATGCCTGGTGAATTGTTAATTCAAGTGCCCTGGAACATGGCAGTTAGGAAAAATGTAAAGATTATTATTAGCCGGTTAATTCTGGGTGCGAATTCCCACCGCTGCTTGCACTAGGGTTAGAGTTACTTCAGCTTTCCATGGCATTTGACTTTGGAGCGAGGGCTGGTAAGGAAGAGAGGGAATCTGAGCAGATGTAAAGGGTGGTATTTTGGGTTCTAAGGCCATCATGTCAGTCAAATTGCCAATACTGTAATTTTTCTGCCTGCCGCCTGAGGTAGGTAGGGTAATTGCTTCAGCCTGGATTCCAGCAGAAATTAAACCAGACGTTCACATAAGCTCTTCCAAGTATTACATCCCAGTGCATCTAGGTATGAGTAGAGACAGAAAAGACCTATGGGACCTTTTAGACCTGAATCCTTGTGTTGTTTATTCCCTAAAGTGCTGGCAATGGGTTCAGATGTTCAGATTCTTGGTGCATTACGGCAGCATCCTGGCATCACCATCCTGGGCTGCCTGCTGATATCCTCTCCCTGTGCTGTGTCACCTGGATAGCAGCCGTGCACCCGGGCATGCTCAGGCAGGAAGGGAGGGTAGGAAAATGCCTGGCACACTTGGGCAGGAGTTTGTTTTTTTAGATGGATGGTTTAAAACAACAGCCTTCGGGATAAAATGTAGAGCAGGTGCTCTAACTACTGACAGCCCATTTCCTTGCATTGCAGGAGTGTGGGTGTTTGCCTTAATAGGTGCTTCCTACATTATTTTAAGACTGAATGCTCTTTCAGGAAAAGTAAATGGGTAAAAAGATCTGTGCAACACAAGCAAGTATTAATAAATAATTCTCTACCACGTGCTGCTCATCCATAGCCCTTTCCCCTGGTATGTCCTCTGTGTTCTCATCCCTCGCACTCTGGGAAACACTGACTTCCTTTAAGTATTTGCTGAGAGGCTGAAGTGATTTCTGTTACTACCATGGTCACATCTGGCTCTATGTACCTACCAGGATTTGGCTCTCTAATTCTTCAGACCAGCTTTGATTTTCATCTGTCATGTGCTGCACAGACTGTTGAGTCTTTTTTCCAGCGCAGGTAGCTCTCTGCAGCTGGTCCATATTTTTTTGTACTGGCTTATCTGCAGCAGCTTTTTAAGTTTTCTGTTTGCGAATTGATTTGTTTCTGCTCTACTCCTCCTTGCCACATCCACCACGCTCACCATAACTCTGCCACCACTAAATCTTTGCCTCCTGTGAGGAGGTTAATTTTGCTTGACTGAAATATGCAGTGGGGACATGGGAGAATCTCCCATGTCCTTGTAAGTCATGTTTTTCTCCTCTTCTCTGAAGCCAAACAATACAATACAATTGGAAAAGACACAACAGCCTGGGTTTCGATGCAGTACAAAGTCTCCGCTCCGCCAACACAGTCAGCAATGGTACTTGTCAACATCGAGTGTGCCCAAAGGTCTGGCATGCTGCTCCTGCTGCTCAGACTGGGGAAAAAACCAAGACAGCTTCACTGCCCTGGGAATATGCAAAACTCAAGTGGGAAACAGTCCCTGGTCTGGGGAACTTGCAGTCCTGTTCAGGCAAGGCAGAGAAGAGGCACGGAGAGGTTGGGGCCAGAGTAATGAGTAATTAAATCCAAGTTCCTGCTCATGAAGGGATCTTCAGGGCTGTAAGTTGCCAGACACCAACTCTAAATAGAATTTTATAGCCGCTTACTTGATCAGGGAACATTTAAAACACTATTTTTACATACCTGCTTTTTTTTTATTCTCTGTATTTTGGGCAAGTTTGGTTTTTTTTTTAATGCAACACCAACTCAATAAGCAGGTATTTTCAAGCTGATCTGATGTCTCCTGGTTATAAAGTCTTTCTTTGGACACACTGTGATCCACCTGAGGAATGGCTTTGCTACAGCATCATTTGAAACTCTGAGGCTGGCATATGCAGCTTGTGAAAGGTGCTGAGAGTCTTTTGCCTAAAAGCCTAATAAAATCAAACACTGACAATTGCTGTGGTCGGAGGAACATCTGCTTGTTCTGAAATGGAAGCATGGGACATACCAGGCCAGAAGGGACAGAACTGGAAAAAAAAAATCTTCTAAAATCAAAAACCCCCATACCCTTCAGCAGCTACAGTGTGTCAGTGGTACGTCCTGGCACCAAGGCTGGCCCAGCATGGGCACGGGCATGCCTGCGTGACAGGGACACTGTGCTGGCTGGGGCTCAGCCTCCTGGGAGTCACACATTGTCCCAGCAAACCCAGCTGCTGCCTTGTGTCCTTGCCACCATGCAGGAACCTCCATGCTGGTGGGGCAGGAGGACTCCCAGCCAAGGAGCAACTCCTTGTGCCTCAGGCCCTCCACTGTCACACCAACATGTGCCAGAAACCTGGGATTATGCTTGTTATGGGCACATGAACATATAAATGCCAGTATATGTGAGTGCAGTCTCCAGTCTCAGGTTGGATTAGCTCTATGCAGTAAAGTCAGGTCCTCTGGATGTTTCTATTTATCTTGCACTTTTGTTGCCCTCCACAGGAGGCACACAGTGATTTCTCCTGCACCTCCAATCCTTCCCCCGATGCCGGAAAGAAATGTTTGTAAAAGTTTTAAGAGTGATCCTCCCCTTTCTCCTTATTAAATTTAGCACGAGCTTGTAAAGTGCCATCAGGAACAGCAATTAGAGAGCTGCGCGTTTTGGTTCATGGTTATCTGCAAGGTCAGAGAGGAGTACAGCCCGTGTTAGTGAAGGTTCTTCAGTTCTTATGCAGTTTAAACATAAAGGCAGTATGATAAATATAAGAATAAAAGCAAAATGTGTTAATCAGTCTTGACTTTCACAAACCTAAGCCCCTTCCTAACCCCCACCCTGAAATTGCTCCTTCCATTTGCAATATTGATAAAACATAAATAGTTGCCTTTAATGGAGGTTAACTTTGATGAAGGCCAGGAAAGTCAATGAACAACCTGTCACCATGCAGGGCTCCCAAAACATACCACCACCTAAATAAGAATCTCCCCAGGGATCTTCAAACTAATGACATCCCACTTGACAGAGAATGAGGCCAGAGGATTTTCATGCTAAGATTGATTTACCATCCTTTGGTGTTTTTTCCCTCTTTTTCTTTTATACCTATTCCTTCTTCCTTTCTCCTGACACCTGCTCAGCATCACCCTCCTGCTTTCAGTCCTCTCCAGTGCTCTGCCCAACCTTTTTATTCAAGCCTTCTTCGTTTCCTTGCCAGACCACTTTTGTCCTGACCCTGTCCAAGCTTCCTTTGGTCTCTCCATCTTTCCCCCACCCTCACCCCAGTCCCCTTCTCCTCCAGACCAGGTCTCTGTGTTCTGCAGTGCTCCTGGGGGACAGCCCAGTGAATGGTCCTTTTTCCACCACCATGGTGGTGGCACCAACTGTAGCATATGTGACAAGTACAAGCATTTTCTACAGCATGAGAAGGGGAAGCTGGATGGCATGCTGGATGGCATACTAGTTGCATTGCTTGTCACCCCTTGGGATGCCCAACACCTCCCCCAGGCTCAGCCTGGCTTTGATTTGCCATGGACAGTGCTCCAGTCTTCATCCCATCTCATTCCTTCTGTCTCCCTCTCCTTTCTCTCTTCCCCTGCCTTAGTACACTGCCACCTGGAGTACTGTGCCCAGTTCTGGGGTCCCCAGAACAAGAAGGACATGGAGCTGTTGGAGCGAGTCCAGAGGAGGGCCATGGAGATGATCAAAGGGCTGAAGCACCTCTGCTATGAAGACAGGCTGAGAGAAGAGAAGAGAAGGCTCCAGTGAGACCTTATAGCAGCCTTCCAGTACCTGAAGGGGCTACAGAAAAGCTGGAGAAGGACTTTTTACAAGGTCATGTAGTGACAGGACAAGGCGAAATGGGTTCAAACTGAAAGAGGGTAGATTTAGATTGGATATTAGGAGTAAATTCTTTCCTGTGGGGGTGGTGAGACACTGGCACAGGTTGCCCAGAGAAGCTGTGTCTGCCCCCTCCCTGGCAGTGTTCAAGGCCAGGTTGGATAGGGCTTTGAACAACCTGGTCTGGTGGGAGGGGGGTTGGAACTGGATGATCTTTAAGGTCCCTTCCAACCCAAACATTTCTGTGATTCTATGGTTTCCATTGCAACTGGAATATGCTCACTCTTTCTTTTCTTTAATGGAACCAGGCTGAAATGTGTCTTAAGGGTATTTTTAGCAGAAATCTTGGCAGCCTGGCAGCCCCTGGGCATTTTGCCACCTTGAGTGCAAAATGTGCATCAGCCCGATAAGAATTACAATGGGGTGCTGGGGGAGCTCTGAGTGGGGAGCGCCCTGCCAGCTGCCCACCTGCTCCATGGGGAGAGGGAAGGTGGCCTTGTGGCCATCCCCAACCCCTGCTCAGCCCCAGCCCTGTGCCACGCAGTGCAGGATGGCTTAATACACCCGTCCCTGACCTCTTGTATGTGTTTAAAGGTATAGCAGGACGTGTTCCTGGGGGAGCCAAGTGAAAAAAAGCTGTTGCATGGCTGAAATAGGGGTAGTTGCTGGCTGCAACAGTGCTGCAGGCCATGTGAACACAGCACCTTGTCCCAAAAAGTTGTCTTGATGAACATAGCAACCAAGTGAAGATGGGGACAAGCACAGCTCCCAATCTCACAGTATGAGAGTGGCTCCTTTCCCTCTGCTTTGTCCCTTCAGCAGCCGTAGGTGAGGCAGTGGCCCCCTTGAAAGCATGGGGCAAGTGCTGGGAACTGGCACGGTTTGCTCCAGTGGCTGGCACAGTTTACTAGGAGCTGTTGCCCCTTAATGTGTCAGGCAAAATATTTGCAAGTGGGGATGGCCGGCTATGGTGATTTCCAGCTGCAATCAATAAGGCGTTGTTGCGGGATTTTAATTTGAAAAATAAACATCACATCCAGCTAATGTTTTTTAATATCTAGTTGCCCCCTCAAAGTTCAAGGGTCTACATCTTACTTAGAGAAAAGGCAACAACACAATTAAACATCCTTGGCAATGTATGCAAAAATGCTGTTTTTTCCAAGCAGGGCATTTTGGAGAAGGGGAGATCATATAAGCCAATGCATCTATTTTGTTTATCTAGCTTCCTGATCACCCTAGCTACCTCTATATTCAAGGAAGGGGGAGAAGCTCCCTCAGGAAGTATTTTCAGGGGTAACATAGATGCTCTAAATACTCTTCAAATAGGCCTATCTGTCCTATCGACGACCCAGGGGGAGTAGCTGGCTGGTCACATCAGGGACTGGCAGCTGTGACGACCTTTTCCAATCCACACCGCTCTGACCAGACCTGCCAGGACTGGGCCAGGCAAACGTGATCTCCATCTCCAAACAAATGGCTCTGTCATCCTTCTGTGCAAAATGGAATAATTTCAAAAGGAGCCGTGCCTGAAGTCTGGTAGTGAGGACATTTATTTGGCACTGGTTACCTAAGGGTGGCTGCCTACATGTGTGCATGCGAGGGGGCATCCTATGCCTGGAGCACAGTAATCAACAGAGGAATTGAAAGAGGTATCCAAAAGTACCCCTCTGGCCAAGAACTGACCAACTATACACATCTTGTTGTAAAAGATGTTCTTACATTGCTCTTAAAGACCCCCCTTACCATTAGAAAGATTTTTGGCCCTGTCCATTATGAACAGGGGAGCAGAGTTGTTCCCCTCCTCATCTATGAGCTGTTTCATGTAGCTGAGGGTTGTTACTGTATCCCCACCAGTCATCTCTTTCTTGGCCTAAGCCATTGGTTCTTTCAGCCCTCCTGTGCAGGTTACATTTCCCAGATCTTCACTGTCCCTGGAATCTCTCCAAGGGGTCTGTATCTTTCCTGAAATGCATTGTCCAAAACTGGCCACACTATAACAGCAGCAGCATACCAGGACTGCACTGAACAAAAGGGTAATTTCCTTGTGCAGGCAATGCTGCTCATTATTCCTTCCAACATGATGTCTGTTTTATTTGCTTTGGTTTTAATAGCGTGATTTAGAGTATTTTCTACAGAACTGCTGCTTAACCATTCATTTCCACTTGATATTAGTTCAGCTGTTTATTCCTGTCTAATTGTAAATCCTTGCACTATTTCCCAATGAGTTTTGTCATACCATTTCTCTAAATGATCAAAACAATGTCTTTTTCTTTCCTTCCCCCCCTTTTTTCAAAATTTTAAATTCTGATCCTCTCTCCCAAATACCTATATCTGCCAGGCTTGCAGTTACAGTCTGTGTTTCCTCATGCTGTGACAAATGATGCCAGGTAGAGCCAGGCACCAGCCCTGTGTCCTTTTCCGTGTCTCCTCCTCTTTTTGACAATGAACGACCAACAGCTGCTCCTTGGGATGAGTTATTCAACCAATTCTGCACCATGAAATCAGTGAATCATAGAATACCAAGTTGGAAGAGATCTCAAGGATCATCTGGTCCAACCTTTCTTAGCAAAAATATCAAAGCTATATTTTTCTGTTTTGCTTGAAGATATGTGAGGAAGCTTCAAAGGCACAAGAGACAGCACCAACCACACCTCCAGACTGTGCTGAGCAGACGATGCTGCTGACAAGACAGCTGGGAGAACACCTTGGCACAGACACGTGTAGGGTTTCGTGATTTTGCGACTCAGCTTGGCCATGCCTTAAGAAGCGAGGTGTATCCCAGATGTCTGAACAGCGCAGTGGCACCTGGGCAGAGAAGTGGAACACCCAACCTCTGGTGCCTCGGGGATGGTTAAGGTTTGGTTTAGGTAGCCTTGCCTGTTTGCTGGCTCCAGCTGTCACAGTGCAGCTCTCCCGGTTTGGCCAAACAGCACAAACTCATTTCAAACGGAAATGTTTCAGCCAACCGTGTTCACCTGTTTGGAGATGCTGTTTTGTATGAAAAAGGTTTTCAGTGTCCATGAACTGAAATTTTTCTTCAGAAAACTTGTCTGTCCAGGAAAACATTGAGAACGTTTATCCCAAATTATCCATGAGAATAAATATCCAGACACTGGACAGGGCTGCAGCCTGCAAGATCCCAAATCTCAAGCAGCTGCTGGATTTCAGTTACCATCAGTGTCTTGTATTAAAAACCAGTGGGCTGCTCCACAAACTAGGAGTTTGAGTTACTGTGAAACCTGTGTCTCGCCTTCCCCTCACCCCTTCCCGGTGTTAAAACCTTGAAGAGCTGTACCATACAGAACAAAGGAGAAAGCAATAGGAGAGCAGCAAGGTCACACATCTGCTGCTTTCCACACTTTCTTATCTCTGACATCATGGGCCTCAAGGTCTTTCTTCTCATTAAAACAGCTGAATAATTGCAAACTGTACACAAACTGGCTAAACCTGTGGCCTTCTGCCTAAGTCATAATATGGGATGTCTGGCCAGGGAAGATGTTTCTTGGCAAGGCTGGGTGGAGAGGCTGAAGAAATAAGCAGCTCTGTGCAAATGCAGCAGGAAGCCTTGCCTCTGCCAGCTCCCTTGGGCTGACAAGCTGCAGGACATCCAGCCAGGGGGAGCCCAGTGCCATCGATGGTGTTACCAAAAGCACTGGGATGTGACCCCACCCCGCCCTTGAGAAATGCAAGGCCAGCTCCAAAATGACTTTGTGGAGTGCTGATTTGTAATGATCCACCAGTGCTGCCTCTGCTTGAGGTTTATTTCATTAGCAAGGGAGAAATAATAGGCCAGGAATGGGATGGGGAAACGTGCACTAGGAGAAATGTGGAAAAACAAAGGATAAGGCATGTTATGGGTGAGAATGCATTGAAAAAGAAAGCAGAAAAGGAGGAAAAAGTACCTAGAATCAACAAGTCTCATGTACAGTTTAGCTATGTTCAAGCAATGCCAGCCTAAACTGACCTCAGACCTCTCTGTCTCTTGCATCTGGTCAGGGCTCTGTATTTTGGACAGTAGCTTCTCAGGTCCGGCCATTGCACACTCCCTTGTTGATGTCTCTGTGGCTGCCATACCACAAACTGCTGCCGCACCTCTAACTGCTGCCGCTGGGATTTCTGAAAACCACACCTGTGACCACTGCCCCATTAGTCCTGGCAAAAATTATTATTGGCAAATCATTTGTCATGACATAACGTAGGATGTTAAAAATCTCGTTCTGGTGGTTGTTCAAGTCTCCATGCTTGGTCATCAGTGTTTAGCATCTGGAAATGCAACAATCTGGGAAAGCTAAGGGGTTAGCAAGTGGATGGGGGTGGTCTGGGCTGTGAAAAATTGCATGTGCACTGAAATAAGTGGATAAAGATGCTTGTGGGTTCCAAAACTTTTCCTACGGGAATAGAAATTATTGTGAAAGATGAAAATCAGGAAAAATTGTGTAACAGGTGGCTACTGACAGCAGCAGCTAAACACAAATGTTAGTAGTTTTAATCCTTCCTGCATTATTTGTGGAAGGTTGGAAGGCGCTGGCAGTGCAGCTCTGTGGGCCTCCTGCCTAATGCCGGCCTCACAGCTCCTCCCCAGATTTTGTCCCTGTAGTGAGCCTGGCAGCTTCTTTGGCTGAAACACATCTACCAGCAAGGCTGCCACCCTTTGCTGGCATGCTGTTCATCCCCACTGGTAAAAATATAGTTTTTCCTTCTCACAGAGCTTTTCTTTTTTAAAAAATTCTGGAAGAAGTTTTTGCTATGTGACACCATTTCCTTCTGGATGAATTTGTACCATCAGCAGTCAACTCAGCCTTCTTTTAGAGAGCTCAACATTGAGAGATGGAGCCTTTGATCTGTATTTTCCTGTACATCCTCCACATTTTTGGTATTTTTGGAAGTGGGGACACCAGACCAAGAGCCAGCAACCCACTAGTGCTCACTCCAGTTCCCTGCCTCTACTTGGTGGGACTCCATTACACCCTTAGCAACCTTCCAGAAGTGGTAAGCGCAGAGGTAGAGCTTTTTTCTGTGACAAACATGCACAATTCTCCATGTGCATTATAGTCAGGGTTTTTTCAACCTTTTTCTTTAAACACTGAGTCTTGACTGCTGCTAGAAGTGAACTGCAAAAGTTTCAAGCTGATCAGATTTTCCTTAGAAATAAGTTATCTAGCAAATATTCTCTTTATGACAGGTTCTTAGATCAATATACTGCTTATCTGATAAAACGTGTATTAGAGACAACTTGTGGCACGATGCCTCAGTCCCTGTATCTTTACTCAGTTGCCTGAAGACAATAGAAAGTCGCACTGCAAACAGTAAATAGCAAGTGTTGCTGATGTGTAGGTATCATTCCCTAGTTTGAATAAACCCCATGTCAAATATGTACTGAAAAATGAGCAAAAGTTGGCAGGATTGAGTGGTCCTCTGGAATAATGTGGATAATGTACTGGTGGGGGTACTGTGAAACATCCCGCTGGTCAGAGCTGAACCACTGTGGGAAAACTTGTGACTTCTCTTAAACACAGTTGGTTTATTCATGGGTTACTAAGTCTTTTGAATGATCTCTCGCTGGACATTTCTTCTTGAATATTAGCACCTGTGCACTAATGCCCACATGCAAAGCAAAAAGAGAAGAATCAAAAATATGTAAACTAGCAACAGTGATGCTTGGTATAATTGTGGCATATAATAAAGCCTGGGTGGAGCAATTTTTCCTTTTGAAAATTCTAAGCATTTCACAGAAAAATTTCCAGTTCTGATGACACTGATTATATTTCAACAAATCATTAAGTCTTCTGCATTTCGTGTGGAAGATGAAGTCGAAATCCATTATATTACCATTTTGCTCTCAGTAGCCATAGGCTCTATTTAACTATTGAAATTCCTTTGGCAAAACGAAGTTTCCTTGAATCCCTCCAGAATATCCATTCTGTAATTTAGACTAAGATAGCAATTGAAGTTTCTGCTTTGATGTTAAAATGGTGCAAAATTTTGTAATGGTAAAATAATCTGCAGAATAGAAATTAGAGTTTCTAATCACTAGCAATGAGAAAGAACGATAATTCAAGTCTGTCAGAGCTGTTACACACAGAATATCCCTTAGATAAACCTATGGATAATGCATATCTGCTGATACGGGTACAGGCACATGTCTTTTACATATGTATGGCTTCCAGCCTAGGGAGGCAAAACCAACCTGACATGCAGGACTCTTAGTCTTCCTCTCTTCTGTTCTTCTCACATTCTTCCAAACTCAAAAGCTGCAAAAATACAGCCAAAGCAAGCACGAGAGTCTCAAAGATAAATAACCCCAGGAGTACAAACTTACTGGTAGGTCTTTCCTGATGAGCAAGATGGGACTCCCATGAAGATTTAAAGGTATTCCTTGTGCTCAGACCATCCAGGTTCATCAGCACTTCCTCAACGCCTGGCTTGAAGTGCTCAGCCTGAATGCGTTGCCCTCCCACTCTCAAACACTTTTCCCCCACCAACAAATAATGATCAGCATTTATCCCAATGTCAACTGTAATGGATTACAGCTACCTGAGACCAAGGGAAGCAAGAGTCCACAGTCTCTCGCTCCTCCTCTTGTTAGGATCATTCATGTTGCTGCAACACCTTGAGATGTGGGGATCTGTTGACCTCACTGTTGCACATACACACACACAAAGGCAACATCATAACCTCTAGGATGCTTGTTATCTAAGTAGATACTGTAGAGTAGAGGCAAATGAACTCATGTGAAGTCCTTGTGGCAGGTCACATGTAGAGGTGAGCAACAGGACCAGAGTTTCCACATGCCTGCATCAGTGCCTGAGCCACTGAGCCCAGCTTTCCCATTCTTAGTGCCTTCGCAACACCCAATATGCACCTACATGGAAAACACAGTATTATTCCTGGAAGACCTTGTATCTTGGTTGATTCCTCTTCTGACAGTGGTGTTCAGATCTTTACCTCTTAGCATCGTCTGAGATATTTGTATCTGTATCTGGCCTGCTGGTCATGCTTCTTTTGATACAGCCTAGGATACTCTTGGCCTTCTGAGCTGCAAGCACACATTGCTGGCTCATGTTGATCTTCTCATCAACCAATGCTCCCAAGTTCTAAAGAAGCTCAGGTCTATGCTGTGGAGTGGCTTTTGTGGGTTATAAGAGATGTCAGTGCAATTCCTGCAAAATCTGCAAGAGGATCAAGTATGTCTTCCCGATATTAATTACTTCTTTATATTGTTCAAGCATTACTGAGGGCAGAGACACCATCATGGCTGGTAGGGATTTTCATTGTCTGATGACCCTGTGTACTATGCTTGTACCCGAGAGCACTGACACCTCTTGGTGATTGTCCTTCCTCCCTGCCTATGGCAGTACCTTTACGATAGGGAAGCCCAGAGCACTCTTCCTGGGATAACAGCCTATCCATTAATACAGGGCACATTTTTCAGCTGAGCTGAGTATCCCAAAGACATTTTTAGACCAAGAAATTAACTTAGGGGTGGGGAAATAAGAGCTCAATGTTAAGGCCATGAGAAGAACTAGGCAGAGCAGACTCGGGCTCTCAAGATCTGAGCTGGTGTCTCGGATTGTGAGAACATGGCTTTTCCTTGATTACCTTGCCCACTCCTGCAACCAGAGTGCTAGATACTGGAACTGCAGCTACAAGTTATGGTTTTCATTTTCACAGGGAAGATGGAAGAGGTAAGAAGAGAGACATCCTGATTGGAAACAGGGAACACCAGGAGCTGTGATGGAGCAGGCTCAGCAGTGGGTGACTCCTGTGGGAAGGTTGGGAGAACATGAGGCAGGAAACTGAATCCCTACTAAGTCACCCTTATGTGGGCTTAGCGCTGAGTGAGACCAGAGCAGAGCAAAACGGAGTGGGATGGAGGGAGAGGTGATGAGGGGTCTCCAACCAGGTTGTGTGGGACCTACCTGCCTGCCTGCCTGCGCTAGGATTAACCTTCTGATACCAGTGGTGAGTGTGGTTTGCTGCTGAAGCCACTTTTGAAGAGAAAAGGGAGTCATCTGCAGAAGTTAAGCAAGCATCTAGAGGGCAAGGGTTGGTTGGGCTAAAGAGTATAAACATTCCTTCTGGAGGTATAGGTTGTGAGTTAAGCATCAGCTGCATAGCCCAGTGGTGGGTCAGAGGACACCGGTTGTAAACTTCTGATTCAGTGTTTAAATAGCGTCATGCTAAATAGATTGTGAATTAACTCTAAGAGTCTGAATTTCAGTGTCAGTACCTGTATGTGTTACCAAAAGGGCCTTTTGAATTCTGTACCTCTCCTCCATGGAAAATCAGTTCAGGTATTCTTTCCATAAGTAGTTTTGGATGCCCATCTTTTGAGCTGTCATCCAAGTATATGTATCCTTTCCTGGAGCAGGAGCATAGGGTTTGTTTCATCAGGCGTAGGATAAAATGAGAGATGTGACTGCTAATTACAACATCACCCGTAGGGCCAAATCCTGTAAAGATTTCTGGAACAGAAAATGCTGAAAACCTACTCCTTGCAGAAACTTTGTAAGAGAATGAGAATACAGGAACGAAGAATTGGTGTAAGGTCCCTTCCTGAAAAATAAGAGGTAAGGCAAGACTGAAAGATGGTTTTTAATGAACCAGAGGAAAAATTTTACAATTGAAATGAGATTGGTGTACTCTTCTCTGAAGTTGTGTTGTCTTGTCACTGTGATCCCGATACACTGTGCCATACTGCAGGTTTGCTGTTCTCTGATCCTTTCTTCTTCTTGTGACTCCTTGCCTCTGCATAGGCCCTTCTTCTGTAAATACTTAGGAGGTGTCACTTTGGTCATGTTTCCAAAGTGTTTCTTCAGAAAACTGAAGTTTCAGACAGAGCCTGTGTCATGGTTCCTGTAAACAAATGATGGTTGAGGCTATTAATGGCTTTACAGAAATAAAACAATTTTAATTCCAGTTAAAAGCAAAGGTGTGGCTCAGTTTCTTTTTTCAAAAGTCCTTGCAGCATTCTTTTGAGTCACAAATGTTGAATCTCTAAGGAGTAGCCATGGACAAGTGCAGAAGGACACATATGGTCCTGATCCCACGGTTCATCTATGGACTGTGTGGATATCAACTGGTGCATATTTATGCTCTTCCAAGGAGACCTGGACCCTAATGTGTGACTATAAATAGCTATGATTTGGTCCTTTCTTAACTGGTGCAATTTCTATTAATTATGTGCTGCATTTTATACTGGCTTAAACTGAGAAAGTAACTCAGGGCATGTTTGGACCATGCATACCAGCCCAGCCAGGGTTAGGCATGTTTAGAAGAGGTTGTCACCTTGGAACCAAGGTGGCTTGGACTCCTCCTGAATCCAAAATGGTTCACACCAGTCATTTGTGGGATCTCTGCAGTCTCCTGCTTCTGGGCCTGATTTTGGGAGTCATTACGTTTGGGATGTAAAATCACCCATGTTAAAGAATTTTAAATACAGGCTATGTGGAGGCCTTTCCATGCATGAGAATTTTTCCAGAGCAACATATTCCTGATGCCAAATTCATGCAATCTGCTTTAGAGATGACCCTGGGGTTTTCTGTGTACAGTGCATCTTCTGCCAGAAGAATGGTCACAGAGGAGCCTTAATTAATTAAGTGGCTCTTTAATTATTTATTTATTTAGCACGCACATTCATTCACATTGTATTCACTGAACTTTGATCAAATCCCAAGTGATTGTCTGCCTGCACACAAGTATTTAACTAAATGTATGGGTTTAAACTGATAAACTCACACTGGAGCAAGCACCTATGTAGGCACTGATATTGGCTTAATCCCTTACTCAGAAGTACTCTGAAGTTGGCTAAGGTCTTGTACGGATCCTATTCTTTGAGGGTGAAGTGTTTGCACAGTGACAGGACTCAGCTTTACTCGGTTGTACAATGGCTGAGTTAAACTGATACAGTGCTGAGGTGCATGAGATCAGTGTGTCTGGGGAAGTGGACTGCCAGAGATCTGAAGATGAAGGACTTCAGCTGCTTTCTTGGCAACAGAGGCTGACTTCGTTCTTTCAAAGCTTCTAATAAGATGATGCTATTTTAGGTCAAGGTGAGCAAAAGCTGCTGGTCCCTTCCCATAGTGTTGTGACAAACTCACTTGCTTTGCAAAGTTCTTGCAGATGCCTGGAAGTGGGAAGGGATACAAATCCACCGCTTCTGACCCGACTCCATTGCATAGACACATGTTTTCTGCCACTGGGATCGCCTTCCCATTTGGGTGGATTTGAGCTGCCTCCTGAATAACTTAATCTTCCTCACCCACGAGAGAGACTGGAGTAGCAGAAGTGTCTGGCTTTATCAGCCTTGTTTCTTCCTTTGGCTTATCAACAAACAAACTCCCAGTTGGCTTTGTTTGACTTCTAGGGGGTTTTGGATTTGTTGCTTCCCTTCCTCATTTTCATATTAAAGGCTAAGGTTGGGCTGTGATCCTGCTACTGTAGCCTCCAGCTCCTGAGCTGATACTACTGGCTCTAATTGCTCAGCTGCCTGATGTAATCACCAGGAGGTATATCGTGTGTGTGGCTACAGGCACCTCATATTTTCTCCCCAGCCAGATAAAAAAAAAAAGACGAGAAAAAAAAAAAAAGAGTCAATTGGCTCTAGGTCTGTCAATAGTGACTAATCAGGTGGTGGACAATTAATTATGAAGGGGTGTCATTTTAAAACAATTCTGAGGTGGGAAAGAACAGGCCTGGGCCCTTTACCTGCTGGCACTGTTTGTGTTGCTAAGCCAATCCAGGCTGCGTCCTCTATTTCATTTACCTTTTAAACTATTGCCCCCGCATAAGTAAACACTTTCTATAAAGTGTGTGTGAATGCATGTGTGTAAGTGGGTGGAGGGTAATCTGGGAAGCTCTCCACCCTAGAAAAGAAATTAATGATGGAGGAGAAGAAAAAAAAAAGCAGCATAATTTGACAGTAATTTCTGAAGAACAGAAGAAGATAATAGCAGGTGGATGAAACAGGAATAGCATGAAATAGTCCGGGGCTGAGTCCCAGTAATCAGAATTGTTGTTAGTTATGGGGATGAAGGCGAGAGATTTCCTGCAGTGCAAATGTGAGACTGCTCCAAGCAAGGAGCCCAGGTTCCCCATTCTGGGCTCCCCAGCAGCTACCTGCAAACACCTGTCGAGGGGACAAATTCCTGTCCCATCTAAGCTGGCTCTCCCAGGCTCTGCTCCCGATGGTGGCCAGCAGCCTCCACCCACTCCCCGAGGTGCCAAGGGCAGGATGGCACTCCTTCTCTCCATCCAGTGGGCAATTATGAATTGTTCCTTACAAAGCAAAACTCATGCTCCAAGGAGGATGGCAAGGGAGCTGCTGCTGCCCAGTGCCACCCTGAGGTCACCAGCTGGTGAAATTAACATGCGTGTGGGAAAGAAATGTATTCACAGAAATGACAAAACCTTTCTTTATTAGGTTAGTGGAAACAAAGTGACGATGTTGAATGACTTAGTGTCAGCCCAGTTCAAGAACTGTCACACATTGAGACTGTGATCACACCTCTGATGCTCATGTCTGGCATTTGGGGTGGCAGAATAGGTGGGCTGGGAAGGCAGAACAGAGGATGCCAAAGGAAAAACTCTGCTGGGACCACCTCCTTAAAGATGATGACTGCAAAAGAGATCTTTTGGAATGGGACAAGGGGCAAGTGTCATGAGGTCTAGTAGGAAAAATTAGAATTACCCTGTCAAATCATTTAGCTTTCTAAAACAAAAGCTCCAAAATGCCCTTTGGTCAAAACTTCTGCCTGAAGTGTTTGCAGCTCTGTTCCATGGGCAAAAAAAAGTAAATTCCTGTGCGAGTGTGTGTGCACTAACATTGTTTTTTATGGTAGTAAGTGCAGAATTAGACGGATTATTCTGGATACACAATTTATTTCCTAGAAAATATATTTTAGGAGCAAAATTCCAAGACACAGTAAGTTTTGAACTTTTAAAAATCAAACATGTTGACTTCTTTTTTTTTTTATTTACTCTTCTTCACTTTATTGGCTAGCATATTTTAAATGAAAAAAATCATTAAAGATAGAACAAAACATCTGATTGAAAAAAACATATTTTATTTAGCTAGAAGACTTCTAAAATGTCATTCAAAGTGATTTTCATAGCTTTACATATATTTCAGGATTGTTGCTGTCAGCGTCCTGTCCCCAGTCTTAAAAAAACTGCATTATATTGGCTTTGTTAGTCGTGAAACATCATTACATTGGCTTTGTTAACAGTGAAACATTTAGTACCCTTAACCTCTGTTTCTGTCAGCATTTTGATGATAGCAGTTGTTGGAGCCCTGCTGCAACATTTCCTTGCCATAATGAAATGTAGTAGCTGGAACTGTATGTCAGAGGACTTTGAAATACGACGTGAAGGGGTTTAGTTCGTCGGGGCTATTCAAGGTAGGGGTTGCCAACCTGGCTTAGATCAGGAGTCTGTTCAATCCAGTGTCCTGGTTTTGAAGCCTCAGCAAGTCTTGCGCTGGGAACATGGGAAATATATTGCCCAGAGAAAGGGCTTTAGCCTGAATCATCCTGGGCGCAGACAGTCCCTGCAGGAGGGCACCTGCGGCACCCTGCAATAAGGAACATGGGGTAATACAGCAAAGCAAAATTAACGGATGTAGAAGTGGAGTTTACAACATAAACACATGCTCATATACTGGTGTAATGAACGTAGTATAAATATTTAGATATATTCCTACATCTAATTCTTAGCCTCATCATTCTTCTGTCAAATGGTTTACAAAAGACAAAGCTATATTTCAGTTGCAGGCATAATTCTTGAGGCTAATTAAGGCATCCAAATGTGCTTCATGTCTGTGTGCTTCCACTTTGTAAATGGTACAAGCCTGTGGATAATTAAAGGCTTTTCATATTAGTGGCATTAACAGCAGTTCAGGCTATGGATGGTTGTCTACAACACATCTGTAGCTGAGTGTCCAGCCTAGGAGAGAAGCAGCAGCTACCCGTGCTGTTTGCATGTCTCCTATAAAGAGGTCATTGCTTGTGTCGTGTATGCAGACATCATGCATGGGAAGAATTAATCACAGTCTGGGATCTCAGTATGTTAAGCGTAGGTGAGCACACTGTTCTCAGAGGGTTGCTGTTTAAGTGCAGGTTGTGCCAATGCAGTGTGTGCCCCTGATGCCCAGATCATGACTGCTTCTCAGTTTGGAGCTGCCCCATGCAGCTGGGATGAGGACAGTGATTTTCCCCTGACTCAGTGTTGGCACGGCACAGAAACACACTGACCCTGCTGGGTGGGGATCCTGGTGCCAGTGCAGATGCAAAGCGGTGTCCCATGGACGGGCCAATGTGCCGGCCATGGCATAGGAGCAAGGGGATAGTGGGCTCCACCTTCCCTATAGAGCTGCTGTGCCAGATGGCTGGCATTGGCCCAGGGCACCATTTATTGTTCTGTTTCTTCATCTGGTGCTTTTATGCAAAAACTGCATAACTGCGCAAGCAAGGGAGAAGGAGGGGTGACCTGTCCCTTGCAAAGGGGATGGGGTGAGCTGGCACCCTGATGCCACACCACCACCCACAGCATAGGGGGACCACAGGGCTTCTCCCTGGGGGCTGGAAACTGAGCGTTTGTAATGGTCCCAGAGCCTCCCTGGCAACTGGGATCAGCTCAATGCCAGGTGGGGAATCCCCCTTTGCCAGGGAAATCCCTACCTGGCCACTTCACAGTGTTTTTAAGGACAGCATGGAGCCTTATCAAGTCTCTGCATCTGCCCCAGATGCTTCACATTCCAGCGATGCTCTGTAAACGTGCTGAACCCTACAGCATCTTCCCAAAGAGGGCTCACTGTTTGCCACCATGGGGACTGGCAGCCTGCGGGCACTTGCCCCAGCCAAGGGGAAGGCAATGGCCCTGCTCCCAAGGATGTCCCTGCAGAGCTGACAGCAGGTGACACAGCCCTGCCCCTTGCCCGTGTCAGCGGGACCGTGCAGGTGCTGCGTGTGCAGGGAGGCTGGACCGCACTCAGCCCAAAGTTCAGGCAAACAGACCAGAGAGGAGAAATGGTTTCCGACCTGGTGACACCAAGGCTGCTTTGGCCACCTTTGGGTTTCACCTTGAACAGTAGCCAGCGTATGGGGTGCTGCCAGCTCCCAGTGTCTCTACAGCAGCAGGCTGGCAGCAGAACATGCCTCTTGGGGAGCGCTCTGCTCCCAGAAGAGTCAATAAGTAATAAATGCCTCTCACAGCATCTTCCAAATTGCAGGTCCAGAGGCAGACCCTGGTGCTTCACCATCTCGTTGCCGTGTGGGGTATCAGCACGTCTTGTCTTCCATTTCTCTCCCTCTATCTCCCACGTCTGTGCTGGTTTTGGGGCTTCTTTCTCTTTAAGAGGAAACTCGGAGGAAGCCCAGCTATTCAATATTGTTTCATATTATTTGGTTGTGAAACAATTTAATTTGTTTATGACTCTAAAGGTCAGATTTGACTGTTGCCCAAATTTCTAAAGAATAAAGAATGAATCAAGCTGAAGGGGACTTTGTGGCATGATAAACTGGAGAGAGAAGGGGGCTAGTGAGAATATTTAACTGGAACAGCAAGGCAAACTTACCTTCAGCTCAGTTTTAAAAGCCTAGTCAATCATTACACATTTTTTATTATTTACCTGGTACAAAATCCCCCTGGGAGAAGCAGTAGAAAAACTCACAGGCCACATTCTTTCAAATTTTTAGTAGCTTGCTCAGCATTATTTTTTTTATTTTTTTTTGCTGTATCTCAGGGCAATTGGAATGACATGGATGGCATTGGTACCTGGATAGATGAGAAATAAAGTAGAATCACAATGTGGCTGCAGCTGCATGTAGGGGACTTTTGTAACAGTGAAGAGCGCAGGGCCAGCCTAGGACTCTGGGAAGGAAGGTAATTCTCACACAGTCATCAGAAGACAAAGGTTGCATTTACACCTGGCCAGAAGGTTTAATCATCTACTATTTCCAAACATTGCAGGCTCACAATCTGTTGTGTCTGAGATCATAAAATATATCACAAACTGGAGACAAGAGACCTGGGGCTTGATTGACTAGAGCTTATCTTTTCTTTTTCTTCCTTCTTATTTTTCACTCAATTTTCTGCTTTTTTTTTAAAAAAATGCTTTGGAAAAGACTTGCTTTGATCAGAAAATTCTTACCCCATATAGCAAGAAACATGATGCATAGCAACTCCAAAAAACAGGGATTAATGGACAATTTTCATTCCTCTTTGCCTTAATGTCAAGAGCACTTGGGAGACAGATCACCTGGCTGCTAAAACCTCTGTCACAGGCTTACAGGGAAAAGAAATTGTGGAAAAGGGACCAAAAAGAGAGGAATATTCTAAGAGTGGGTAGAAACCTCTCCTAGGTTAGTTTTCCAGGTCCTACCACCAGCATAACTAACATTCAACCACCTGAAACACTGGGTTTAAGTGGCTTTCATGGTTTTTGGGGAGGAGGGTTAAATTACAGTAACATTGAAGGAGAATTTGGCTGTGATGGGAGCGTTTTTTGGTAATGTTAACCATATCTGTGCAGTTCTGGTCTGTAGTTGGTTTCATCTGTACCCATGAGGTTGGTAAGGATGTTTATCGAGCAAGATCAAGGACTCCCATGGCAAAGAGGGGTTTGGGGAATTCTAGTTCTGATTTCTTCTCCCATTTGCCTCTGCAGGGTCATCGTCCGTGGCCAGGCTGCAGAGAGAAGTGGGGACTTAATGCAGGTGGTTTCCCACGGATTCTCCTGATGGTCTGTAGGAGAAAGAGTGGAAAGGCCATGCCCTGGCCCTGGCTCCAGTCTCTCTAGGAAGGGTTATGCCTGCATCAGGAAGGGACCCTGGAAAAGATGATGTTGCTTTGCACCTCATTTGGATGCTACAGTGCTGATTCATCAAAGCACTTAACACTGGGAGGAGGAACTGGCCCTATTGAAATGAAGGTTTGCCCTTGACGACTTCAAAGGAGGCTGAATTTAACCCTTTCAGTGGGGTTTGAGCCCCTGCTTGGAGTTAAGGACGTGCTGTGGCTGGATTGAGACCATCCTCTCTCTATTTGGAAGGGGAAGTAAATAGATTCAGTTTATTTGTGCTATATCATCACCTACATGATGATGCCTCTGTGTGGTTTATGACTGCCAGCCCTGCAACTTCCCCCCCCTCAAAAAAATGGAGTGGAACCTATAAGGGCTACCCCAGGAGAAGCTCATTAATCAATGAAGGCTGGAGGGCCATCTGCCTCTGGCACTGCCGGGTGCCCTCAGGGTGTCCCTTGCCTGGCTGGGGCTGCCCACCACCTGATAACAGGAGTGGCATCTTTGATGTCAAATAGGGCAGCAGTCACAGAGAATTGCATAATCAAGGTCACTGGAAAATTACACAAAACTTTGCCCACGTCTATTGGAAAAAACAGCGAAGCACTTGAAAAAAAAAAAGCCAAACCCACCCAAACTTTTGCTCGTGCCACCAACACACCACTCTGTGTAAATGGCACGTGCAGTGCCCAGCTGTCCCCTCCCTTACTGTATCCTGGAAGCATTGATGAAAAAATAGTACTATACACATAAGGGCAATTAGTAATTGTCTTTGGTAGCCACATGTAGTCAGCACTGTGGTTTTCCCTCTATCTCCTTCAGCTACAGTTTCAATTAGATAATGATCGTGTGCAAATGTAAGACTTAATAATCTCATGCTTTGCATTGCTGAGCGCTGTCCTTCTTAGGATTTTAGCTCTCAGGGCAGTGAGTTTGGTTTCACATGCTCTTGGGAGCTATTAAGACTTTCCAAGGCTACTCCACAGATACAGAAAGCAGCCAAGCTGAAAATTTGTAAATTAAAATAA
This sequence comes from Aegotheles bennettii, assembly GCA_013398125.1. NCBI lineage: Eukaryota > Metazoa > Chordata > Aves > Caprimulgiformes > Aegothelidae > Aegotheles > Aegotheles bennettii. The sequence goes on along the minus strand of VZRW01012323.1, from coordinate 45,611 downwards.
AGAGAACAAATTTCAGAGTTTATCGTCAGAAAAATTAATTTCTTGGGGAGATTTCTGTTATTCCCCCATTATTTTTCTGTGTTAAAAAATGTGATGTTGAAAAATAGAGGGGTTTTGCTGCAGTTTTTGTGCCCTTTTGGTTTATCACCTTCCCCTGCTCCCTTCTATTTTCTTCCTTTTATATTTTTCACTTCTCTTTGTGAGAAGAAGAAAGTTGTGGAGGTGGCATAAAGAGGAAGAACTTGCAGCATGAAAGAAGCCAGGGCTAGAAAGTGAATCAAGAAAAAAACTCTGAAAATGTGAAAAATTTTCTTTTTTCTAAGAAAAAACTGAAAAAACACTCCTAACCCCCTAAATGCCTTGCTGTGCAGGTGCTGGGTGGCAAGGAGGGTGTGGGTCCAGCCCTGTTTGCCCAGCTGGACTGGTGTGGGCCCTGTTTCCTGATTGCCCTTGAGCGTTACTCTCTTTTGTCCATTCAGTGAGGACATCCTGGCATCAGGACAGGGCTTTCTGCAGCACACATATCTCTGTATTGCCTCATTGGAGAAGATGCTCCATACACTGCTGGTTGCACACCACTGAAATCTACATGCCACAGAGGTCCAGGTGGTGTTCATAGAATCACTTCGGTTGGAAAAGACCTTCAAGATCATTGAGTCCAACCATCAACCCAGGACTGCCAAGTCCACCACTAAACTATGTCCCCAAGGGCCACATCCAACCATTTTTTGAATACCTCCTGGAACGGGGACTCCATCACTTCCCTAGGCAGCCTGTTCCAATGCCTGACCACCCTTCCCATAAAGAAATTTTTCCTAACATCCAACCTGAACTTCTCCTGGTGCAATTTGAGGCCATTCCCTCTTGTCCTATCACACAACAGTGTCGTTAAAGACATCACAATGCCACTTTGAAAATCTTATGCCTTTGACTCTGAATTTACGTTTCTGACTAGCCCCTCTGGCAGCCATGTCATTTCTGGGTAATTTGAGTGTGTCTCCTTCCAATTTCTGTCCTGTCAAAGCTCTTCTTCTTAAAGCCTCTCCCAGCTTCCTGGGGATGGTTTGATAACTATCAGTATTTCTGGTCAGGAGAATATCATGGCAGAACCTTTTATCTTCTCTTTCTGTAGGCCCAAGTAAATGAATAGTTGTAAATATCACCAGCCATTTTGTGGCTTCATAACTTCTAGAGTTCAAGTGTGCTAGAAACAAAGCCACCTTTCCCCCCACTGTGGAAGGAGCTCTCTCTCTTTTCATTCTTCACATCACATGTGGTTTGCATCTGTCATCTTACCTTTAAAAGCTTAAAACTTTAATGAACCCTTTTTTCCATTTTTATTTGTCAGGGTGCTGTTGGTAAACACCCACATTTCTTTCCTAGCCAGTATGTCACACCACCTAAAAGACGGATTGTCCTCTTCAATCACATCCATAAGCCTGATGATTTAATCACAATATAAGAGTTGAAGTGATGGCACAATCCATCCCCTTAAGTTTGCATTGTGCTTTGGTTTTACTTTTTAAATGGACATGGGGTGTAAATCCTTATGTACAGGACACTGAAATTTGTAGGCTTATACTGCTTATATAATCTCTGATGGGCACTTTGTTGTATCTTAAGATAGTTTCTATTTCTACTGTCTAAACATGCTGCAGTTAAAAAAACCTGCTACATCCTGGTGACCTCCTAAATGCCTGGGACCACCTTCCCATGGCTGGCAGACATGCAGCCAGGTATTCTACTTGGTGTCAGCTATGAGTGACTCTGTCATAAAAAAAAAAAAAAAAGAGTAATTTTCCAGTTTATTAAAGGATAAAACTTCCATTATGACCAACAAAACATGTTGGTCAATCTCTCCGAGAACTGCTAGTTCCTTGCTCAAGAATGTGATGGATGTTAAATGTTTGAGGTGGAAAACAGATAGGAACAAGCACATGGAGATCTTGTTCTCCTTTTATTATCAGGGCAAGAAGAACTGCAGCAGGCTCAAGGAAGCAGCTTGTTTAGCATTTGTTTCCTCCAAGGGCTGTTGAAAACTTTCCTCTGCCCTCTACAGTATGGCAGAGGTGAAGGATCCATTGCAGGGTCTGCATCACACACATCTGGGGTCCCAGGTCTCTGTAGTCATCCCAACAGCAAGCAAAAAGCTTTATCAAAGCTGCTGGATGTAAAAAGGCCACTTTAAAATTGGATACATTGAATCTCACCCTCTACGAGCCAGGCTGGGTGGTGGGTACAGCCCCAGCACCCAAACCATTTGGGGAATCACCTTGTCCCTGTGGGAGGGGATGGGTTCAGTTGTGGGTAGCTGGAAGCTATGCAGAGGCATCTGAGCCTCTGCATGTCCATTCCAGCCAGAGGGTGCCTTTTCAGTGGGAAACTGCAGGAATCTGGCTAAACCCGCTCTTGGCCAGCTGGGGCAGTGGGGTGGCCGTGGGGCTGTGGGCAGGGCAGGGATCTGGAAAGCAAATGACTTCAGGAACTGCACCTCCTCGAACACTTTGTGCAGAGATGTAACAGTACCAGCTGGGATATAGCCCTCTCACACATACCTTGAGAATTTACTGTCACTCTTAGAACATTTCCTGGATCAGCAGAACAGCTCTTCAGCTATAATTTTTGTTGAAATATCTTGCTTTAAACCTGGAGAGCACCAATGGAGGCCTCAAATCTGTAAATCAGCAGCACTTTGGAAAACAAATCATCGCAGTGGAGTTCTGCCAAGCTAATTTCTGTGCTCATTCATTATTTGGTTTTCACTTTCTGACCTGATTTAAACAGACCATGTTCTAACTGTACCAGTTGCATCCAAGATATGAGCCTGATTTACACTTTAGAAACATGAACTGCTCTGTGGCTGCATTTCCAGGAGAAGAAACGCTACAGAGAGGGGTTGTTTGGCAGCAAACTCAGACCCCATAGACAAGGGCTTAAGGTTGCCTCTGCTTATCTGCTTGAGCTGGTGAGATGTTATCATCATAGAATCACAGAATAGTTTGGATTGGAAGGGATCTTAAAGTTTCAGTTCCAACGCCCCTGCCATGGGCAGGGACGCCTCCCACCAGACCAGGTTTCTCAATGTTGCATCCAGCCTGGCCTTGAACACTGCCAGGGAAGGGGCTACCTGTCCCAGTGTCTCACCACCCTCGTAGTAAAGAACTTTTTCCTAACACCCAATCTAAATATACCTTCCTTTAGTTTGAAGCATTTCCCCTTGTCCTATCACTATCATGGCCCTCATGGGCAAAAAGTCTATCTCCAGCTTTCCTAGAGGCCCCTTCAGGTACTGGAAAGCTGCTATAAGGTGTTCCCAGAGCCTTCCCTTCTCCAGGCAGAACAATCCCAACTCCTTCAGCCTCTCTTCATAGAAGAGGTGCTCCAGCCCTCTGATCATCTTCATCACCCCCCTCTGTACTCGCTCCAACAGCTCCATGTCCTTCTTAAGTTGGGGACTCCAGAACTGGACACAGTACTGTAGGTGGGGTCTCACAAGAGCGGAGTAGAGGGGTGAAATCATCTCTCTTGACCTGCTGGTCACTCTTCTTTTGGTGCAGCCCAGGATACCGCTGGCTTTTTGGACTGCAAGTGCACATTGTCAGTTCATGTTGAGCTTCTCATCAACCAACACCAAGTCCTTCTCCTCAAGGCTGTTCTCATTCCATTCTCCACCCAGCCTGTATTTGTGCACGGGATTGCCCCAACCCATGTGCAGGACCTTGTGTTTGGACTTTCTGAACTTCATGCAGTTTGCATGGGCCCACCTCTCAAGCCTGTCAAGGTCCTTCTGGATGGCATCCCTTCCCTCCAGTGTGTCGACCACAGCACACAGCTTGGTGTCATCAACAAACTTCCTGAGGGTGCACCTGATCCCACCATTCATGTTGCTGACAAAGATGTTATACAGCACTGGTCCCAGTACCAACCCCCATGGAACGCCACTCATCCCTGATTTCCACTTGGACATCGAGCCATTGACCACAACTCACCATCCAGCCAATTCCTATCCACTGAGTGGTCCATCCGTCAAGTCCACGCCTCTCTAGTTTAGAGACAAGGATGTCATGCGGGATGGTATCAAATGCTTTGTACAAGTCCAGGTAGATGACATCTCATTACTGAAAAGAAAGCTGTGATCTTTCCCTGTGCTACAGCAAAAGTGCTGCCTTCCAGGGAGAAAATGACAGGACAGCTCCAACAGTGATTTGCAAGTGAGAAATTAGAAGATTAGAAGTAGAATAAGCAACTGTGAAGGTAAAGCAACACCTGGAGAAAGGACTAACAGAGGAGAGGCAATGGAGTTGTGGCATTAACATCTACAGTCTGGGGAATGGCAAGGGTGGAGAGGCAATATCCATGGTCCGGAAGAGGAATGGGAAGAGACCAATGGAAAATCTGGTCGTTATTTGAGTGTACACATAAAACCCAGCTCACCAAAACTGGGCCTTCACCCAGGATGTCTGCATGAAGCAGTGTGAGATGGTATGGTTTCAACAGCACTGAAACAGCATCAGAGAGAACAGCAACGGTATTTAAATTTTGTTTTCACATTCAGAGGTTTATTTGGCTCTGACCTTTCCTAAGGTAAAGTGAGACAAACACGGCAAAAAAATAATTTGATTCAAATACTCATCTGCACCATTAATTAAAGTTATTAACCTTAATTATGTATTTATTGGAAGTTAACCTCTTATGAAAACTTTCTCTCCCTTTTTCAGCCTTCCCAATACTTTTTTTCCCCTGTGACCAAGTGAGATCAGAATTTTTTAATTGCCATAGCGGGCCAGTTATTCACCTAAAGTAACTTTGTTCCAGTCATAAGCAAGGCAATATGAAAGTGGAATTGCTGTCATGTAGTGCAATTTTCACCCTATTTTTGCAATTCCCATAAGTCTCTGTAATCAGACAAGCTTTGAGATGAACCCCACAGCCTCCTTCTTTGCTCATATGAAAGTCTTGCAGGCTTGTTGAAGGTCATTACAATAATGCTGTATTTGCATGTTAAAAAAATACCTATAGTGTCTAAGAACACACAATTGTTTACATCTACCATAAATCTTTAAAAAAACAAAGAGCTTTTCTTCAAAGTGAAAATGGACTTCCGTATTATTATTGCAGTGTCCTGGTTTCCCTATCTTGGTGTACAAACAGTATCACCACTCAGGGAATAGTCTTGTGTACAGAAATATGACATCCAGGACTGATATATGTGCATGGCTGAAAAAAGAAGCTGGGCATGTAAAATTCTCCAATTTCACATTTGTCCTGGCATAGGATTAAGGAGATTTAAAATAGATGAACAGGTTCATATAAGAACAATTGTTATAACTTCCATCAGAATGGTATCATTGACATCCTCTTTAAAATGGTTTATGTTGCCAGAAGCAGAATGAAAAAGCCTTTGTGTAAATTCACATTGAGTCACCTGTGCCAAGATTGCATAGACAGGCCTTCACAAAGTGCTTAGAGGAGCAGCTGCTGGAGTTGATGGGACCCCATTATTCCAACTTCTGTGAAATTTCAGGTACTTTTCTCCAATGGTGAACAGAAAGAATGGAGCCCTTTGACAAGCTCTTTTATGTGGATAGTAGTTACTAATGCTAATCACCCCGCTTGGTAATCTGAGTAATAAACATGTTTTCCCAGCTCTGATGTTCCTACTGGTACCACGATTCACTTTAATGTAGTCAGAAACATGTGTCCCATCATCCTTTTTCTATGGAGATGATCATAATCCCTCATTTTGGGTATGTCCTTCCTTTAGGTGGATCCCTTGAGAGATTGTTATCCTCATTTCAATGCCTACCTCCCGCTTGCAGCTGTAAGAGTTTTGAACCACCTCTACCTATCATTTTCCTTGCTTTTACTGTTTCCAAGAAGTCATCCTGGTGAGATGTCCAGGAATCGAATGCAGTGCCAGAGGCGTTGTGAGTTCCCCAATAAGATGACTGACTGCATTTTACAGAGCATCGTTGTGCAAGGATGGGCAGGACAGATGGCTGAACCTGCAGAACGAGTTTCAGCCATAAATGCTCAATGCTCTGAGCGTAGTAAATGTTTCGGTGGCTTTCTTTTTTTTTTTTCTGAAAGCTGAAATATATTTGGGAAGTACTTGTTCAAACTACAGACCCAGTCAAATATTAACAAGTGGAA
>VZRW01012323.1:3663-34905 GCA_013398125.1 Aegotheles bennettii | reverse complement strand
CTGCACCTGGAGTACTGTGTTCAGTTTTGGGCCCCTCACTTCAAAAAAGACATTGAGGTGCTGGAGCGTGTCCAGAGAAGAAGAATAAACCTGGTGAAGGGACTGGAAAATATATCCTATGAGGAATGACTGAGGGAGCTGGGGTTGTTCAGTCTGGAGAAGAGGAGCCTCAGGTGGGACCTCATCGCTCTCTACAACTACCTGAAAGAAGGTTGTAGTGAGGTGGGGGTTGGTCTCTTCTGCCATGCCCATACTGCTTTAAATTGCAGTAGGGGAGATTCAAATTGGACATTAGGAAAAAATTTTCCACTGTAAGAGTGATTGGGTATTGGAATAGGTTGCCCAGGGAGATGGTGGAGTCACCATCCCTGGAGGTGTTCAAGATGTGTCTGGATGTGGTGCTGGGTGATATTGTTTAGTGGTGATGTAGGTAGGCGGTTGGACTGGATGTTGTTGAAAGTCGCTTTCAACCTCGATGATACTATGATTTCTATGAAACATATAATAATAACTGTTCTAATAGAAACAAAGTTTCTCCCCTCCCCTGTAGTCTTCTGTTACGTCCTCTTGCCACACTGTTATCTGGATATACAAATTTCCTCACATTTCCTGGAGTGACTCAAAGAAGCCCAGGCATAATCTTTGTGCCTGGACACTGGTGTGCTCAGCAGTAATTTCTGGATTTAAATGAAGATGGAATATGTCATTGCTAAAGGGAAGGGTGTACATGAGGTGGAGTGTCAGGGGTCCTGAAAAGTGGCCTCTCTAAGGACCTCTTATTTTTCTTGGACAAACAACCTGCTGTGTTGTCTCTCTGAACTTCAAGCTAATGGGAAATGTGTCTTGTAGAAGACAAGAAATTTTGAACCACATCTAAGCAGCTGGGACTCAAGGGAAGAGATTAATCCCACTTAATTGAATGTTAAATGTTTAATTTCAGCTAATTGTCCAGATTAATTGATGGCTGGAATGATTTAATGGCAAGAAGTGTTTAATCCAGTTTAGTCTGGACATTTATGCTAGGATGAAACAGGTCACCTTGCAGGGATGACTGTTTCCCCATAGAAAAGACAGCTAACTTGCCTAGATGTGTAACTTTTGCATGGCCAAGAATCCAACCTTCAAATACTTCACTTTTCTCACACATTGAACGGCTTTAACAGATAGTTGGTTCCTTAAACTGTTTTCACTATCTGGATGTTACAGGAGGTAGAGTGCAGAAGGCTTATGCACATACCACAGGTATGAACGTGCACGTGTGTGCTTCTCCACAGGAGGCAGACTTGGAGAGTGAGGAATGCAGAGAGAAGAAGAGAATCCAGCATCTCTCTGAAGAGGACTCTGGAACTCCTGTTCTGTGTATGCCTGCACTACTGCTTCTACACAGCACTGGCATTTTCTTATCTACTCCAGCCTTTTTACCTGCTGCAACCAAATTGACATTCCAATAATCCAAATTCTGTGTTATCTGCCCAGTGCCTATTACAGTGAGGTCCAATCCTTGTCCTGGTTTCCTAGGTCTGGTTATAATGTGGCTTGTGTAGATGAGCTATGCAAGTGCCTGCATGGGTTGACCCCATCCATGGACAAGGACTAAGTGTTTGGTGTCTGAGATGCATTTATGTGCCTTCGTGTGGTTATTTTGGCCCTCTGGGTCTCTTACTTCAGCCAGAGCATGACCGTATCTGGCAGGAGTTTTCCCAGTATCTTACCCCAGACAGAGTCTGACCCAGGAGGGGCAACACCAGCCTTGGACATTGCAGAAGACCCCTGAAGCTGTGCTCATGCATGCTGGCTCTCCTTGACACTGTGCAATATAGAGAAAGTCTGTCTTTTGCTTTTGCATTTGTGGAATTGTGAGTGGCTTTTTGCCTTGGTGTGAGCAGAGCCAAGAAGCCTCCAGGGAGGATGGAATAGCAGGAAGAAAAGTACGCACAGCAGTTTGCAGAATGGAAACTTTTATAAGTTGGGGTGGTTCAGTGTTGTTATAACACCTGTCAAGGGTAGGAAATAATACCTTGACCTAGTGCTGCTCAGACAGGTGCTGATACAGTGATGGATGTTACTTACACAGGGACAAGGGGGAGGCAGGAGGAGGGGCTGGTTCTTTCCAGAGAAATAAGTAAGGTAAAAGGTGCAGATGTAGCAGGTCTGGAAATGCTGGGCAAGACCAGTGAAGGGTAAGCATGACAGAAAACACGTTAAGAGGAGATAAATGAATATAGCTTAAAAATAAGTAAGTAAGCGGAGAATCTATAACCCCAAACTGGAACAAACCTCACCCTGAAACTAGAAGTTTGAACATGCAAGTTATCTCATATGAACTATTTTCCATTTTAAGGAATGGCTGTCATTGCTGAATCTGACCAGAATTGGCTTGAAAGGTGTAGCACCATAAAGTGTTCAGGCAAGATTTGTAGTCTACCTTGAAACCAGAAATCACATGAGAACTTGTGGATTTTGGAGATAGAGAACTTGTCTACATTTTGGAGGCACAAGATATTTGGTTTTGATCCAGCAAGACAAGTAGCTGTGTCTGACTTTTGAGTGTATGAGTGGCCCCTTTATTTTCACGGGACTATGTAGAGGCTCGTGGTTGCAGCAAGTACTACACAAGTAGAGAGGTACTCCACAAAATCCTCCCTTCATATGATCGTAGTAGTCACCTAGATTTTTGTGAAACATTCAAAACAAGGTGAATGCCACAATCTTGTGAAGTTTGTTATCACCACAAGCTGCCTCTGTTCACTTTTTTCTCAATAAGATGCCACTAATGTGAATCATGCAAGTAAAACTAGCGATCTTAGTTTAACATTTATTTCTTGTGAATAGTTTGTTGTTGCCTTCGAACAATTAATTGGTAACTAGAAGGGCTATCTGAACATTATGCATTATTTGAGGCATCCACATATTAGCATTAATCATCAACAGACCAAGGCAAATCTTAAAAGGGATGGGGAAAGAGATAATCTTCTGCCTGTCTCTTCTGCTATTAAGTTTATCTTTCTGTTTAATGCTGAAGATAGCAGATGCTTTCTGTTGTTCTCTCCCACAGATTACCATTGTAGGCAGTGCTCAGCACTGACATGGCCACCTTCTATGATTGTGCCCATCCCAAAATCTTCCAAAGCGGTGGAAGCATACAGGGTGGAAACTCTGCTCTTGTGCCTGCAGAGGTGTGCCAAGGGACACTGGGCTCCTCTAAGCCCCGATCTTTCTTCTAGCTCCCCCTTCTTCCCTTTCCTGCCTCCTGTCACATTTGGATCTGAACAGCTGAAATCACCTTCCTTTCCTCAAGTCTGAGTTATATCACTTTCCTCTTCCAGTTGACTTTACCTCCTCGGGAATGGGCAACCCAGTTCTGCCAAAAAGTGAGTGGTGAAGGCTGCAAGTGAGGGCCCTGGAATGTCTGGGGGTTTTATTCAGTGGTCCTGTAACTCTCTCAGGAAAATTATCATTGTGGCCTTTATTTTGGTCTTTAGAGTTGTCGTAGCCAAACCCAAATTTGCCATAGTTCTTTCTGCTTCATGCATGAGAGCTCTGGGAGTTTGGTATTCTGCCTTACTTGGTTCTGCCATGGTCTTAAAAATAACATTTCAAGAAAAAACAGAGGGTTTCTTTTTTTTCCCAGAATAAATGGTCTTCCATAACATGTATCTGAAAAATTCCAGAAGGCTCTCTTATTTAACCCATCCCAACCTTACAGACCCAGTGTTCTTCTACTCAGAGCAACTGAGGAGGTGTTCTTTCTGCTTTGTTTCTCCTTTGTCTTCCCTCACATCCCCCATTTTCCCTCTTGTATTATTACCTTAAACAATGTCTTTTTGGAACGTGCACTCTTTCTAAAGGTGCTTTGTTAAAAGCAAAACAAAAACACAAAACCGACAGTGAATAACAAACTTCCCCCAAATCCCCACAGAAACAAATAAGATGACTTTGAAATTGGAAAACACTGGCACACAGTGCCTCTGAGCCCAGATGTTACAGCCCAGGTAAACCGCAGTTGCCCTCCAGTTGCTCTGCTGACTGATTTTTTACCTTCCATTTGATGCTCTTCCATTGAGCCTCAAGGTTTCCGGGCTCAAGTACCAACATCCACAAAGACCAGCTAATTGGCAACAAGAGACAAGAGTGTGTATAGAAATCACATTCCCTGTGCTTCTTCCCTCCATGACTTGGTATCCAAAAGGGGCTAAATTGGACCAGGGCTCTCAAGGAAGATGGCCATAACGAGAAAGGCATACTAGAGATTATATGCTCATAAGAGGGTAGAGGGAAAGAAGCTGAAAAAACCCCACTGAGCTGCAGAAAGCAGCATCCAGTAGGATGAGGTTTTTTCCTAAAGAATGAGTTTTTCTTTTCCCAGGAGCTGCTCTTCCTCTTTCCTCAGCCCTCCTGAGATTTCTGGGAAGAAGAAAAACAGGTGCCCCATGTGCGTAGTGCCACATGCCCTTATAGCTAACCCTTGAGGCTTTTTGCAGGCAGAGGACAGCTGAGCTCTCCCATTCCAGGTAGCACCCTGAAAATCCCTCTTTCCCTGATACTTGACTCCTGGCTAATTATTTTACGGTGGGCACCAGCAAAATAACCATACCTTGGGAAGGTACCCTCTTTGCACCACTCAGTGTTCATGAAGAACAGACAGATAGAGGTCAAAGGAAAAAACATATGTAGTCCTGTCTCATTTCTTTTTAAAACCATACATCACTGAATTTTACAGCCTCACCAAGTATTTGGAGACTATGCTTATAGTCTTACCTTTGGAAACATCATAAGGCCTAGTGGATTTGTTATATCATTGTTTTTAGAGGAATTTCTGTATTTTAAACTATCCTCTGGGCCCAGGGCTATATAAAATGCTCAAACAGTTCCATTGTATTCTGGTGATTATGAATATGTATCAATTTTTTTAATGTCCTGCCACATCTGCGGTGTTGATATCACAGTACGAATTTCTCCTGACAGATACTCCTGGGTAAAGTAGCTCATGCAAGTATCATGCAGCACATACAATTTGTGTGCAGGCAGTTGTATATGACCTTCTCTGCATTGTCCTACCAATGACCCCTTCTGTAATCAGGCAGAAATCATGCTCCTGAAGAGTGGGAGGTATTGCTGCTTCCATGCTGGCCTGTTCCTGGGCCCCTGCTGCACAGACATTGCCAACAGTAACAAATTGCTCTGAGTTACGTGCAGTGGTTTAGTGACGCGGACTAGTTACATATTAGAGAGGGAGCTGAGACACCAGCAAAGGCTGAAAGGGGGAATAAAAGGAAAATCCCAAATCAAATGAAATTAAGCTGCCTCGTCTAGCAGGTTTCTCGTAAAACTGATTTCCCATTTCTTGCTTCTGGATCACACCTTATTTATTTAATGAGGGACCACATGCTGAGTTTTGAAAGTAAACCCCTGACAAATAAAGAAATGTCCCCAAGGGCTGTGGATAAAGATGACAGGGTTGGACTAAACTGCATTTCCAGAGGTGACAAATCAGTGTTTTATTGTTCCTTTAGTCACGGTTTTCTAGGCGTAAACCTGGCTGCAATATTGATGGCCTCACTCAGAGGCACCTTTCAAATTGAAGAAGTGTGATAAAAATAAGGGACCTCCTCCCATGCACTTGAAAGGAGAAGGCAGCTCCAGAAGAATGAGGGCCCTGTCTGGTAAAAGCCAAGTCAATGCAGGCCACTGGAGTAACATTGGTTGTCAGGGGTGGAAAGGCAGGCCCTATGTCTGTTTTGACTTGAAAAAGAATCTTCTAAGTTTAACACCATGGGTCTGTAGTGTGGAGGTTTCAAAAATGGGAGAAGAGCTGTTTATAGTGACCCTTTAATTGTTGTGTTGATGTGCGAAAGTGATGCCACTAGATTACTGGTCTGTAAAGATACCTAAGTTTCACCCTCATTGATTTCATTCAGATTGCCCAGAATAACAAGCTTGCTTGCTTGCTTTCCTTCTCTCTTTCCATCTTTCTTTCATTCTTTCTTTTCCTTCTTTTTTTCCTTCTTTCCTTCTTTCCTTCTTTCCTTCTTTCCTTCTTTCTTCCCTTCTATTGTTTATTAATCACCCATATTAATGGTCAGTACATCTGCCTGATGCAGAGGCCTGAAGGACTGGAGATGTGGAGAGGAAACTGCTGTCTCCTGAGGAGCAAAAGGCTTCACAGGCAAAATGAGATGTAGCAGCAATGTGACCCAGACTTGCAAAGATCTGGAGCAGAAGAGTGGGTGGGAAGACGTGTTGATGCAAACTTCAGAGCAAAACCACACTGTGCTAAAGAAGTGTCTCCCTATTTTAGGACTATGCCTGGACAGCAGAGCAGCTTGATTTGCTCTTATGATGCACCCAAGAAAGCAAATGTTTTTCAGTGGAATCAGCAACTCTGGCATGTGTCCTTGGGAACAGAGCCGCAAAGAACTGGTCCTGAGCTCTTTGCATAAGTTATCCTTCCAAAATCCCACAGAACATTGAGGAAGAAGTTTCCTCTAGGCTTTTTGCATGCAGAGAGGGCACTGAAGTGGACAGCCACATTTTCAAATGGGTGTTTCTGCTGGGAAAAAAAAACAACTGACCTTAATAGTATCTGAAAGCTGCTATTTGGATCTACCTAACCACTGTGGGGATCATGTTTCCAGAACCAGTTTGCAATAAAATAAGGAGATTGGCTTGATACAGGTCAAATCATTGCCTCTCCAACAAAAGCACTGTGCAAAGACCCTGGGCATCAGTGAAGGTTTCAATTAACAGCTTTGACTGGTCTGAGGGCTGTATCCACAGGGACTTGCTGCTGAGACAGGGCAAAGCTATACATTGCTCACTGGTTAGCCACCTGTATGCAAGGTGTGCATGCCTTCCACAGGGACAACCACTAGCAGATCACTTACTTACGAATTGTTTATTCTGTTAAAAAAAATAAGGTTGCTTGGGGGTGGGTTTTTTAAAATTGTTTTTTAATTATAAAATATTGGATTATCCTTTTCTTTTCTTACCAAGTGAACCCTTTCAACTGGCTTCCTTTTGCCTCTCCCCGATGTTTGAACATTTCCTTAGCCTTGAAGGCGCACTGACCATTTAAAGTAAAAGTAAGTGGATCCTGGATATGTTTCACTCACCAGAAAAGAAAAGTCAAAGGAAGAGGGAAGAAAACATTTCAAAGTGTTTCACAAGTACAGTTTCCAAAATCAACTAAAAATAAAATCTGGTGAGACCTGAAAACTGGAAATAATACTGAAAGTCTAGCTTGCCTCTGAAATGACACTTCTGTTACTTGGCCACCATGAGCAGCAATACCTAGGATGCTTCTCACCACCTTGTGAACATACAGTGAAAATTTATGGGAAGCTGCAGCATTTCCAGTCCAACATAATGGACTTTAATGCTTTTTTTGTAGACATCAGTAACAATGTGTCTAGATCCACCCAAAACCCCAAAGCCAAATCAGCTTTGAGATGGAATAGAGGAATTTCATTTTTCCTCACTTTCACTGCTGGGACAGACAGCCTTCCTCCCTTATGAGGTAATTTAATTTTCACATTATGCTTTATGGGATATCCTTTATTTACCTAATGCTTTCCTGTCGAGTCTTTTCAGACTATGAATCTTGTATATTTTATATACACAAAGGTGACTTTTCCTTCCTTTAATGACCATGGCTTATCAGTGCAGGCAACCGATACTGGACTCATAAATATGTCACTCTTGCGTTTGTGGCAGCCCCTTCTCCTTCGTAAGACTGTTCCCTGTTGTTTGCTCCTCCCTTTTGCTCACTGCATCTCTGTGGTCTGCTTGTCCCCTCAACGCTGCTGAACTTGCCATTGGCTGGTATAAATAAAACACTGATTTAAGGTATAGGTGAAAATCACTGTGAAAGGAGCACACAGAGGAATGTAATACAAGGTCAGTGGAGTCAGCGCCTTCCGACTCCAATTAAATATTTCCTGTATGCTGGTGCCAATTGTGCATCTTGTAAGAACATTTGAAAGCAGGAGCTTGAACTCTAAGGGACCCTCTCGCCTTGAAACCTGTTTCCTGTTTAACAAGATTTAACAAGTACAACCAAACATGCGCCATCAGCAACAAAAGTCATTGTAAACGGCTCCAGTGTGCAAAGGTGCTGGGTTTCCTCCCAGCCCTGAACGCCTACTGGCCCCGCTGGGCTGTCACGGGGCAGCTGCAGCGGGGTGACGTGGTGCCCTTATGCCACAGGACTTTGGCAGGCTGGTGTAGGCTCAGTCGTTTTGCTGAGAGAGGTGGAAGTAAAGGAGGAAAAGGCAGCCTTTTCCAAAGGGGTCAAAGCTTGTTGGGTGAAAGCTTCAAGGCTGGGTCCCACTCTCCCAGGAGTTTTCTATAGAGGATGTGATATCTACTCTGTGCTGCCTGCCTCTTCAGCTTGAAACACAACCTTGCTTCTTATGGGACGCCTCGAAGGCATCACTGTAGTCAAAGGTATCACTGTGGTGCCTGGATCAGGCTGTAGCCCAGGCTGAGTTCCCTGTCCAGGCAGAAAAGAGACCTAGAGCAGAGATCAGCCATTGTCAGCCTTTGGATGTGCAGTCAGGTATGGAGACACTGGTCATGAGAACCTCAAAGTTTAGGGAGTCCACATGATGCCCGTTTCTGGCTGTAAATGCAATGGGGACGCTGAAAATATGTTCACCATGGCCTGGCACTGAGAACACAGTGCTGCTTCCTAGAGGGCTGCACAGTGGTAGGAAATATCTATATATGTGTGTGTATATATATATGTATGTACACTCATATGTAAAATACATATGCATAAAAAAATATGTGTGCATATATGTCTATATACATATAACTGGTATAAATTTCTGTGCACTATGCATGTAACTCTCATACTAGAAGCTCCTGGAGCGCACTCCCTGTACCTCTCTCCCTAATTCAAAAGACCTGGAACTTGGGATGAATCCTCCAGTTGCTCCTGAGATAACAACAATAACAATGACTGGAACAATAATCCGATCGATTTACTGCAAAAAGTAGTGGCATTTGTTCACTAAAAACCCCACATCTGTCCAAAGTTTCCAAGTATATAGCCCATGTCTTACCACTCTTCTGTAACCAGCTGCTCCTCCCACCTGTGCCACCCCTACAGTAACCAACAACCAGGTAAGCAAAGAGAGGACATGAGTGGAAAAGAGCAGAAGAAAATGCTGTAACGTGGAGTTTAATGTGGTGGAGACAGCTCTGTCCTCAGTACTTCTCACACATTGCTAAAGACAATTCAGCCATGGATGTTGAAATGAGAATAATTTTCATTAAGAAGGTCATGAACTTGATATGTAAAATAGATTAAAAACAATTTCCTCATTGTCAGGGAGGAGGAGAAGCTTGGGAATTTGATAAGGGCTTCTCAGCTACATGCTAAATGGGCCATCCTTTATTTGAAATCCATCATTACGGGATATAGTTCAAGTTTGGGGAGGATAGCACTTTTCTGAGAGAAGTCTCCTTGGTTCACTCCTTGAATACCTGGGCTATGCTTAGTTGGGATCTGAATCTACCCTCTCTGCCTGCTGCCATGGGAGTAGAAAACAATGGGCCCGTGCCTCAAAGCAAAGTGTCCACAAGGTCCTTGTCAAATGAAGCAGAGATGTGCTGGCATCCCTGACTTGCATCTGAGGAGCCCCATCAGGGCCTCCAGGTTGGTTTTGCTTCCTCCACAAGCTGCCTGTGACTCTTCCTCGCCATGCCTTGGGGCAGTTTGTCTCTTCCTATGCATCATATCCCAAGCGGAGCCTCTCTGGCGCTGCCTGGGATGCAGCAGCCTCCTCAAACATGAACACGAGCAGCAGCAGTGAGCAAAAGCAAGCTTGAACTGGAGTGTTCAAACAGTCTTTGCAGGAGCAGGTGCCCAAGGACCTGTTCTTATCCCGCATGCACTGCTAGTCGTGACAAGATGGCAGCCGGCTGCCGGGCTGTGGCAGGTTACTTACAGTGCCTGGCGTCTGCCACCGGCCCAGTGCACACCCTGTGTGTGCGGGCGGAGAGAGATCAGAGAGGCGGCTTCCCCACGAGGGACGAGGGCGGGATCGGCGGCCGTGTTTGCTTAGCAGGTTTTACAGACCCAGGCTCTACCAACCACATCTGCCCCACGCTGCAGCTTGGGCTGCTGATGTGGGGAAAGCATCTGACGATGTTCCCAGACCTGCCTGCCAGGGACCACCAGGCTGTGCTACCCTGCCTCAGGCTTGCAGGCAAGAAGCCTGTTGGGCCATGTTTGCTCCACAAATCCCCCCTTCCTGGAAAGCTGAGAAGCAGGCAAGGCTGGCTGGTACTGCTGCCACTGCAAGCCGACAATTCAGTCTGGAGTAGACCTGGACGTTGGCTGAGATGGGAAGTTCTCCCTGTTTCTCTCATCTAGACATAACAGTGCTTGTTGATGCAAGAAGTGGGTGTGACTCTACCTTGGTGACTATGTGCTGAAGTGTCTAGTTTCATCATCCTAAACTGATTCCAAATAATGTCTAGAACAAAGACATTGTATGATGCTCTGCTGACAGGAGGTAATTGTCCCCCTCTGGGAGGTGATTCTCCCTGTCTCCTCCACTCTCATGAGAGCCCACCTGAAGTACTGTGTCCAATTCTGGGGTCCCCAGCACAAGGACATGGAGCTGTTAGAATGAGTCCAAAGGAGGCCCACAAAGATGATCAGATGAAGACCTCTCTGATGAAGACAGGCTGAGAGAGTTGGGGTTATTCAGCCTGGAGAAGAGAAGGCTCTGAGGAGACCTCCTAGCAGCCTTCCAGTACCTGAAGGGGGCCTACAGGAAAGCTGGAGATAGACTTTTTACAAGGGAATGGAGCAATAGGATGAGGGGGAACAGGTTTAAACAGAAAGAGGGTAGTTTTAGATTGGATACTAGGAAGAAATTCTTTCCTGTGAGGGTGGTGACACTGGCACAGGTTGCCCAGAGAAGCTGTGGCTGCCCCCTCCCTGGAAGTGTTGAAGGCCAGGTTGGATGGGGCTTTGAGCAACCTGGTCTAGTGGGAGGTGTCCCTGCCCATGGCAGGGGGTTAGAACTGGATGATCTTTAACATCTCTTGCAACTGAAACCATTCTGCAATTCTATGACTTCAGCAAAGCCACCTATTCCTGATGTCTTACTGTGGCACAGGGGCAGAAATGCAATGTTCTGGGATCTTGGGATCTGACTCAGCAAGCAAGAGTTTTGACGCACTTCTCCAGGGGAGGAATATGCAGGAGAAAGGTGAGATTCCTGCTTGTGAAACCAACGGTTCAGATGTGCAGCTCAGAGGAGACCTGTGCAAAGTGCCCATGTGCAAAGCAGTGTCACAGGGGAAGACTACACAGAATCACAGAATCACACAGAATCACAGAATTCTAGGGTTGGAAGGGACCTTGAAGGATCATCTAGTCCAACCCCCCTGCCAGAGCAGGGTCACCTAGAGTACATCGCACAGGAATGCATCCAGGCGGGTTTTGAATGTCTCCAGTGAAGGAGACTCCACAACCTCTCTGGGCAGCCTGTTCCAGTGCTCCGTCACTCGCACAGTGAGAAAGTTCTTCCTGATATTCACATGGAACCTCCTATGCTCCAGTTTGCATCCATTGCCCCTTGTCCTATCATTGGACGTCACTGCAAAAAGCTTGGCTCCATCATCCTGACCTTCACCCTTTACATATTTGTAAACATGGATGAGGTCACCCCTCAGTCTCCTTTTCTCCAAGCTAAAGAGACCCAGCTTCCTCAGCCTTTCCTCATAAGGGAGATGTTCCACTCCCTTAATCATCTTAGTGGCTCTGCGCTGGACTCTCTCAAGCAGTTCCATGTCCTTCCTGAACTGTGGGGCCCAGAACTGGACACTTCATCTCCATGCATAAAAGGGCTTTGATTTACAGTAAATTTGTACCAATGGGCCATAATAGAAATGCTTCAGGCACCGTTAAAACACAACAGCACCTGTAAGCTGAAACTGAGGGGGCTTCCTTGACATTAAATGCTGGACACAGCATCTGAAGGAAGCAGCTCCCAGCCTAAGGAGCCCAAATCCTCACTAGGTAATATACTCAAGAAGGAAGGAAAGCTGTAACGTATTTCCCTTGTACAGATGAGAAACGGAGGCATGGTGTGACTCTGTTTTCTGAGAGTGTGACTTGGATTTATACAAGGTCTCTGGAGCACAGCTGGGCATTAAAATCAGAAACTGTGTCTTATGTCTCTGCTCAGGAGGAGGAAGGGATGAAGAGACTGGCAAACATTTCCAGACAGACGGTGGAGTGGATTAGTATAAAAGAGGATGCAGATCTCGGCCATTCAGCTGCCAGCAGAAAGGAGGGGGAGTACAGTTAGGCAGCTGGTGGAGAAACAGGTGCAGAGAAGGTTTCCTGATATCAGTGCTGTCATCCTGCTTTGAACTCTCAGCTCCTCAGTAAATCTTCCCTCTTGGAACTCTCTCGTCAACATTTCATTTCCTCACGTTCCTAAAATAGTTCTCGATAAGCAACTTGTCCTGCTAGTAAAGCCCTTTTGGTTACTTTCCTAGAAATCTATTTTCATGTTTTCCCACTGGGCTTCAGCTGCTTGCATTCCCATTTGGAAAAAAAATATTGGTGAAAAAAAAAACCCAGCCAAGGCTTAACACAACAAGGTGAAATGTTCATGCTTAGTAGCACAGCAGGACCTTGTCTGTCAACTGAATTTCCAAGCAATGCCACAAGTTTATGGTGGTAGAACTTGCACCTAACCAGAGGGCCAGGGAGAAGAAAATATGAAAATGTGTTCTTTTGCATGTAAAGGATCTGCAGGGAATAAAGACACTTCATCTTCAGTGGCTTCTTGAAGGGCATTTTGTCTTCATGCTACAGGAAATCAAGATGGAATAAAGCAGAGGTGGTCAAGGTGCAGTTTTCAAGACAAAAGGAGCCCTTTCGTAAGGCAGGTGCTCTTTCCATGCACAGCTCAGAGGCACACTGTGCACTGGCACAGGGCTCCTGGACAATCCCAAGTGGTGGGGAAAGCAAAATGGCAGAGTGCTTTGTGTCTCACATGGCTAAATGAAGTCATAAACCAGTCCACATCCAGATCATCCCCACTTCATAAGAAAGTCGTACAAAATCACTGCTATCCCCAAATAATGAACTTCTGCCAGAACTCCTCCCTCAAGTTTCTGATGCCAGCAGCATTGTGTTGTCCCACAGCTCTCACCTGGAAAAGATTTTGACACATAGCTATGAAAATTTGCCTGGGGCAAAGTTGGCCATCCTACTTTGTAGGGCAAGGGTTTTCAGAGACTCCTAATAATGCAGGAGCCCAAGGCTATTGCAGGAATGGGGGTGCTGGAGGGAATAAAAAGCTTGTGGGTGGGGAGGCACTTGTTTTTTTGAGGTCTCTTTAGGTCAACTAACTACCATTCCTTTGGGCAAGTGCAGAGATCTCTGTACAAAAAGCTACAGTAAGAGAATGAGAGGTGATCTTACTGCAGTGGCACCAAAAAAGGATGAAGAGTTTGATCCAGAATGATTTGGATGCATTATGATAGAAGAGTGCATCACCTGATAAGAGTGTGGAGAGCAAGAGACTCTGCTCTTTATTTGAGTGCAAAGCTCAAACAGCAGCTTTGTAGCTTCTGATGACCAGGAAATCAGGTATCAGAACTGTTGGTTTCTCTTCTGAATTATTTTTATCTGATTTTGAGTGTCTAATAACAGATGAAATAACCAATGCCAATTCTGAGGCTGTATTAAAGGTACCTGTTTCACATAATGTGCCAGGGCTTTTTTGTAGGGTGAGGAAGGCAGAGTAAAAAATGTGCTAAATGTGACTGGCTCACAACAACCCTGCTTTTAATTCCTCAGCAGTGTGGAGCAAAACTCGAAGCCTGGTGTGGACAAGAGCTGCCTGGACCCTTTGGGACAATATATCCAGTCTGTCCCTGGTCCCTAGTAGCTTGTTCTCCTGGGAACTTCTTGGCACCCCAGGTGAGCTATTTCAGTGTTGCAACCTGCCCACAGTTGTCATTTTTTTCAGGCCCTCTTTCCCTCGGACACATAGTGACTGGAAGGAAGTTGCTGCTTCCCAAAAGGGTCAACCTTTCCAATGCTGGTTTCCTAACCATCCCAGATGGCTCCAACATTTTTCCCAGGTGACAGGCAAGGGACATGTGTGTGCACACACGCAACAGGTATGGAGCACCTTGGTGTCTCCAGAAAGCATGGGACAGGCTGTGACTGGCTGTGTAAGCCTGCAAGTTTGATGAGGTAGGGGAAGCAGTACTCAGACCTCTGCTCCTTCTGCAGGAAGATCCAGAGTTCTTCTGAATGGAGACACGAAAGAGATTCACAAGCTTTAACAATATTCCTTCATAGGTCCTATCATCCTATCATTCCTATCATCCATCCTCCCTTCACAGTGTAGCTACCCCATCAGAAAACAGCATACTTCTGTTTGGTTTTCGTGTATTTCTTCCCACTCAAGTCTGACACAAACAAAAAACACTGCCCCAGCTTAGCCCAAAGGTGACCTCTGGGCAATGCAGTCTCAGAAGTACCCAAGCTGCACACACCCTAAACATAGACACACATTTTTCTAGAGTCAAGAAGTCTTTTGTGTGGGCTTGCAGTGACTTACAGGCATTTGGAAGGGAATCAAACAGGAACCAAGGCAGTGTACATCAGATCTTAACAAAATAGCCCCATACCATGTTTCACCCTCACCACTCAGACGACCACCCTGAGAGCAAAAGCCCAGTTTCCCTGGGATCAGAGAGATCCACCATCCCATAGATCATCCTAGAAAATCACATTAATTTGGCCTGATTACAAACTCTGGATCCAATCACCACCTCATTTGGGTTAATGGCAGTTTCTCATGGTTTCTCATAGTTTCTCATTGACTGTCATGGCAGCACAAGAAGGCTCCATCCCAGAATGTACCTAAGAGTGATATTTAACTCATCCTAGAATGTAAACATATCAATATTGAACATTTAACCATCAATGTTTTACAATTTTGCAATTTACTGAAGATGGGTTCCCTAGTGATGTGAGGGGTTCCTCACCTGGTGCCTGAATACCATTAACAACATTTTTCCTGCTTGTCTTAACCCTAATAATTGCAGCAAATTAATTTTAAAATAATGAATCAGGGAAGTCTGCAGAAATAAGTCACATCTTTGTGTATATTGCACGTATTAAACAAGCAGAATGAAGAAAGTTTAGAGTCATCAAAGCCCAATTTCCACACAGACTTGCATCATTAAAAAGCCATTTAGCTTCATAGTTCAAGGTTAAGTTTGTTCCCAGAAGATGAGGTAATTTAGTAAAATAATAAAGCTCCCATTAAACAAACCCCATAATAGAACTGAGCCTTAGCGGCTGCGAAGGAAGGAAACTGTAACTTCTGTCAAAGCACAGGGATGAGATTAGCGTTAATAAAGCATTCCTCACAAAGCAGAATGATAGTGTATGGGGGAAGGCACATCCAAATAGCTCTCATTTCCACAGCGTTTCCTCTCAGATATGGGCTTTTTAATTAGCCATCGGAAAGAAAACTGAAAGTGTACTTTCTCCTTCTCAGTTTCTCCCTGGTTATTAATCTCCTTGCTGAAAACAATTCCACCAGTCCATCTTATTGTTATTAGCTAGTGGAGATGCAAAAGAACTACATTCATATTCCTTATCGCAGCCCAGAGGTATTTCCTTTGTGTTACGAGTATTTTGATTAGTTTTGGCTGTGTCTGCAGGGAAGACACAGTTTATATTTTCCACAGCTAAAATCATTTCTAGAACTAAAGGTTTGTTCCAGCACTCACTGGTGTTTATTGATGGGGTTTAATTGCTGAAGGAATTTCATTGCTAAGCCACAGCCGTTCCTTTAAGTCCTCTTGGTTTTGTGACTAAGTCTGAAGCAAAACATTGATAGTGAATTGCTCCTGGACCTGGTTGCTGATTTTCAATGAATCATTTGTTTGAGGAATGTAACTTTTCTCCCCTGCAACCTCACTGTCCTCCAGCAGACGTGGATCATCACTCATTTGCAGAGCCAGGGATGTATTCTGTTGGGAGGGATCTCAGAGGGCTTCCCAGACCTTTTTTTCCTGTCTTGCCTTCCCTTAATGTGTTTAACCTGGTCTTAAAAGCACAGGTGGTGGGGATTCTCAACTCTTCTCTGGCAGACCTTTGAGGTTGCTTGTACCTTCTGTAAACAGGCAGCCCATCACTTCTGCCTGCCAGCAGAGAAAAAAATAACCCTTTACTCTTTGCAACAGCCTAATTTATATATTTGAAACCTGTTACTTGAAGATTTGCTTACTTTTTCCTTCATTGGATTGGATAGCCCCCAGATACTCAGTTTCATTGCAGAAAATGCAGCAGGTGGGATCGGAGCCCAGGCAGCAGTTTTGTGGTGGCTGCCAGTGCCAGGTGCTCCCACTCCTGCTTGTGCCATGTGCTCCTCTGGAGCCAGGATGGTATAGGGGGGCTATGCACAGCGCTGTGCTCAGCAGGAGCTGTTCTGCCCACCCCAGTTCCTACACACAGCCTGGGGTATGTGCAACAGGCAGACGTGCAGTCGTGGCACTTTTACTTTCCAGTAGGAAAAGCTCCCTGGCAAATCCGGTCACGGCAATTCAAGATGATGCAGCCCTGTGGTTCCCTGACTTCTTACTGCATGGAGGGGAAAGGAGAAAGTGATGTTCTCCTTTCCCCTCTGCAGAAAGAAGATGTGGCATCTGGGCTGACAGCCCCCAGGTAAGTGTCATGACAGCACCCCAAGTCCAAAAGAGGAAGGTTTGCAACAAACTTTGCTGTTCACTTGTTGCTAAAGCCTCACCACAGAAAGACAGAAAAAAAAAAAATGTTGCTTCACAGCTGTACAGGTTTTGTTTGAGGGAACTGATGGGAAACATAACCCACTTCTGGGTAGAAAGGGCGTAACACACACTTACACTTTCCTTCTTGAGGCTGCTAATTTTGCATGACTAAATTAGCTGAGGAAACCAGATTTAAAAAAATCAAATACTGGCATGGTTCCTGCTGGCTCAAGAAAATACAGGGCTGTGTTCTGCTTTGGTTTATCTTTTGTTTCACTCACAAACTTGAAGCAAGCAGAAGTTTTAGGAGTGCTAATTGGGGAGCAGCACAAGTCCCTAAATAATTTTATGACCACTGGTATTGTTTGCACGTGGAAAAACGAAAAAACAAAAAAACCCCAACCGAACCAGTGGCAAATGGGCCCCTGATTCACAGATTCCTGTCACCTCAGACTTTTCCCACTTTGGCAGCCTATGAATATGGCTCCAGATGAAGGATCAGGGTATATTTCACTGTGAATTTATTTTCTGGAGCTGTTATTAAGCCATTCAAGTGCTTTTACTCCCTGCAATTGCTATTACCTGAAACCATACAGGTCACGGTTTTGCCTACTGGCGTGGCAGGGGATTTATGTACAACAGCCCCCAGGACAGCTTTGCTCTCCTAGCTGAGCCTTTGCAAAATCTCACATGCAGTGACAGCCAGCCAGAAGCATCAGAGAAGTAACGTGCCACACCTTGGGGCTGTGGAGGGAGCTATTGGCACCCAGGGCTGACATCGGCACCCAGGAACTCAGACACTGGGTGCCCAAGCCACTCACCACTTCTCTTTGCCAACCTATACCCCCAGCCTCCATAGGGCAGGCAAGAGCAATGCTCCTGATGTCGAGGCAGTTAGATACAGTGAGCTAACCCCGTATTTATGGAAGATCTGGAGCAGATTCCTTCCACTCTTTTAACATGTGCTTCAGAGAGCCTTTGTCTGCTGCAGAAATCTCCCTGTGCCTGACAATCCAGGGAGCAATAAAAAAGGTATCTAAAAAATGTGGCAACAGTGTGTAGTCAGCAGTGCTTGAAATCAAAACAAAGTCTTCAGAGAGAAAAATGAGCTTCCCACTCTGGAAAAATTCCTGATCCTCAGTTTCCCAAAATGCCGTGACAAAACACTGTTATCTTGGGTCTTCCTATCTCTAGCATGTGTCATTGAAATGGCCTGAATGAAGTTGCTATTTGTAGTGTATAGTTCATGCAAAACTTGTCTCAATGGAGCCACTTAATTGCTCTTCTTTGGGATATTACGCAATTGCCTCTTCTGTAGTAGTTCTCCTTGTCAACGCAAAATCTCATGACTCACTGTCATGAGGGAGGCTTCTCTTTCCTGCCAGCAGTAATCGGTAATCGGCTCACTACCGAATCTCTGCTTGCTCCTGCAGACGGGAGGACATCTCCTGTCTTTGTTGCACCAGAAATTATTGTATTCAAATGAGGGTAGTGAGGTAAGTCTCCTTTCTCCTTTAAAAAACTCTGTAGGATGGGGTTAACAGTAGATAAACTTCCTTATGCTATTCATTAATATTGAATAGTTTCTTGGATAACTGTTTGGGAAGTATTGCCACAGCTTGGCTTGGAAACTCTGTAGCCAGTGCTGCATTTCTAATGATGCAAAAGTAGCGCCAGATAGCGTTGTCACCCAGAGAGGTGATTGAGTGTCACCTTTTGCATCATTCATAAACTTTACCCTTACTGAAGGCTACTCCAAGCTTGAGCCATTCTGCCATGAAACCTGATTGAGGAATACTGTTCACAAGCGCATGGTTCCCTCCATCCCTCTTAACTAGTGTAAAACAGGTGCTTCAAGCTCTGAGAATGTAAAAAGTGTGTTCCTGAATGAGCCCAGAATGAACAACCTTAAAATCACAAATATTAATTGTTAAACTGAGTCCATTATGAGATTCTCCTTCCAATAACACACCACTAAAACTCAGGACCCCGCTTCAATTCATGCTGAAGGCATTTAAGTTTGAAGGTATTTAACATGATGAGGATGAGAGAGAAAATCTGGAGAGGGATTGCTTTATACAGTCTTTTGGGGGAGATTTCTGTAAATGACTGCTGCTGGCAGCTGCCAGGGATGGGGTGTGAGGTGAGGGAGGTCTTTAAGGGCTCAGTCCAGCATTCCTCTTCTTACTGCAGGTTTCTCAGGTCTTTCCCGTTCTCCATCCTCTACTGTCTTTCTCTTTTTATCTTTCTTCCTTTGAGCTCACCTCCTTGCCTGGCACTGTGGCTGTGTAAGGCCTCCTGCACTTCACCTGAAGCACCATGGTTTGGGTTATAGACCATCTAGTGAAGGTCTGAAGTCAAGCTGAACCACATCTTCTGGAGAAGATTTGTTGCTTTGGTTTGTACTGAATTTTATAACAGCTCATGACATCTGCTGGCTTCCTGATGGCTGGACAGCTTCAGCAAACCGAAGGGAGTGGTAGTTTTAGCTGTGACATTACCAGAGCAGCCTTCATCTCTTGCTCTGTCAAGGTTTGCTGACTTTGACAGCTACCAGAGCTTATTCTGCTGCACACCTGTGGAAAAAAAAAAAGCCCAGGAGCTGTTTTTTTATGGGGTTGACCCTATTTGTCAGTCCATGAACCACCTTTACAAGATGCATGTGATGCACACCCACCTCAGTGGCAGTGGAACAGAGTCCAGTAAATCTTACAGTGTGCAGATTAAACATTCCCTGGCTCACAGTGAGACGAAAGGGTGATAACAGCAACATTCCCCTTCCCACTTACTGCTACCACCTTCTTTCTCTCTCAAAAACACAAACAAGTCAACCCAATTTGCATTTTCATAGCTGGGAGATTGCTAGATTAATGAGCACTGCTATTTATACCTAAATAATCACAGTCCTAAACAACTGCTTGGAGGCATCAGTATGGAAGGTAAGAGTCTGGGTTATGATTTGAAGGGATTCAGGCAGTGCTTGTCATCAGAAGAAGGAAAACACTTCTCATTTGAACTACAAAAACACTTTACCATATATTGGGCAAACTGAGGGAAGCTGGAAGAGAGATATGTGAACAGTGTATGCAGACTTGGATTTCTTAGCATAGAACGCTGGTCTTAACCCTATTCATAGTGATTACTGTTGCTAAGTAGCTTCCTTTAACTGTCTTATGCACTACAATCCTGCTTGGGACTTTGTCCGCACACTATACTGCCCAGAGCCATAGGGTACCCAGCATCGTTCCTCCCAGGACAGAGTGTGTGAAGCAGTCTTTGCAGACCAGCTGTCCCCTCTCTGCCTTTGGCTGCGTTTCTGCAAAGTGAATCTCTTGGCTCAGAGCAGAGCTTGTGAGGCCACTTAAATCTCTCTGACCCCTTAATGAAGTTTTTAAAAGGTCTTCATAAATCTTCATCACTAAGAACTGCTTAAAGCCCTGCAGGGTTTCTCTAGTGGCATTAACCACTAAAACAAGTAGACAGGCTCAGGTATATTTATTGCATTCATCTTCATTATTCCATGAGTTTTCCTTCTTTCTACTCTTTCACGTAAGCTACAGCCAGGAAACGGAGTGGAGGAGTGCAAGCTCTGAGTCAGTACTGCCTGTCTGGCAGTTTGCAACCATCCACTACAACTACGTCAGATCAGTCCTCTTCTTGGGAATGTTTTCTGTGCAGGAAGCAACGCTATGCTCATCATTTAGCCTTCCGTATTTAAACCATCATATTGTTCCTCGTTTGGGAAAGAACCTGATTTTTGCCTTTCCTCTAAAAGTATGCCACAGGTCACAACCTAATAGCTCCAAAATGGGTTAAATACCTGCCTCTCAGGTTTTTTTTGTGGAATTTTGGCTGACTTGGGTAAGAGATTTTTATGAGTAGTATGAGTCTTCTCTGCAATAACTGCCAGTTTGATGAGTATGTAAGGGTTACTAAGAAAGTACATTATTTTTAAAAAAATAATTGTTTACATATGATGATCCCCAGAGCGTGTAGATTCTGTATACTCTGTATGGGTTGTTCGATGCTTGACCTCTGGGAAGTGAGGACAGAAAAAGGCATGAACAAGGTTCACAGACAAACAGAAAAATACTCCAATGCAGATAAAGTCACTGAAATCAGTGAGAGTCTGTACTCCCTGTGTGACAGGAAGGAGTTTAAAATGGCAGATAAACATGAAGTAGCTGAACACTTAAGGAAGTTTATATCCCACCATAGTTTGAAGAAATGGTTCCAGGGATAATTCTGCAGAGAATGAAGGCCTAAGGTTCCATATTGTTCTTGAAGGGTTGCAGGTCCTCATGGTGCAACCTGGTCCAACCGAGCTCAAGCCACCCCATTCCATCACAAAACTGCACTTTTGTGGGGCAGATGATTTTGAAGGATGACTTTTATTAGGTATTTTTTTTATTCCATTATGATACAGTAGAGTGCCAAGAAAGTTCTTCTTTAGAGCCATTTTAACGTTATTCTATTTTAATTCTATTTGTATTACCTTATTGTATTGACTTTATTGCCCTCTACAACTACTTAAAGGGAGGCTGTAGTGCGGCTGGTGTTGGTCTCTTCTCCCAAATTGCTAATGATAAGACAAGAAGAAATGGCTTCAAGTTACGTCAGGGGAAGTTTAGGTTGGATATTAGGAAGAAGTTCTTTACTGAGAAGGTGGTTAGGCACTGGAATAGGCTGCCCAGGGAGGT
This sequence comes from Aegotheles bennettii, assembly GCA_013398125.1. Taxonomy (NCBI): domain Eukaryota; kingdom Metazoa; phylum Chordata; class Aves; order Caprimulgiformes; family Aegothelidae; genus Aegotheles; species Aegotheles bennettii. Next base: position 13,414 of record VZRW01012323.1, on the reverse strand, counting down.
GGGGAAGTCACCGTCCCTGGGGGGGTTCAAAAAACGGGTTGATGAGGCACTTGAGGCCATGGCCTAATGGTCTAATGGTTAGGAATATGATGGGATAAAGGTTGGACTTGATGACCCTGGAGGTCCCTGCCAACCATAATGATTCTATGATTCTATGATTACGAGAAGGCCTACTAACGTCAGGGAGGACTGGAACAGTTCGCGTGAAGCACAAGAGAAGCAACATGCTTGTGCAGGCAAACAAGGTCTTCTTACTGAAAAGTCTGACACTGAAGTCTTAAATCTGCCAAAAGTACAGGTCACGAGTAACAAAACCTTCTGGGTCTGTAGTCTAGGTCAAGATTGGAAGGAAAAATAATGGCTAATGAACATGATGGAGGCTTAAATCCCAGACTGTGATCTGTATGGTGAGCTACCTGAGGCATTAAAGGAGAGGTCCAAAGCCACCTGAATTGGTATTTCTTCCATTGACTTCAGTGGGTTCTGGATGGTGCCATGCTGTGGTGCTGTCACATGTGAATAAGTCAGATGATTACTTTTAATCTAGGGAACTATAGAATAGGTTATATGTTGTCCTATGTTGTCTGCTTTAGAATACATTAGTTAATAATGTGTGAGTGACACAATTTTACGCTAATGGGGAGAAGGTTAGATATTGTCTGACTTCCTGTATGCTAAAGGTTATGCAAGTTCACCCAAGTGCTTACACAGCTGTATCCAAAAATTCAAATTGGGTCGTAGCTTTTGAGTCCTTAAGAGACAAAAAACACAGGCAGAAGACAGAAGAAATCAAAGGGCCACCATTGCCTGAGGTCCACAAAATGTCAGGAAGTTGGAGAGATAAGAAAAAGATTTCATCACGTGACTCATGGCCTGTGCTTTAAGAAAAGATGGAAGAACCCCAAATCCTGGCAAAAATGACCAAGCAGAAGTTCTTACTCAGTCCTGAATCACATACGTGGCTTGATCCTTAGCAGTTAAGCAAAGCGCGTAAGGCTGTGATCAGAGACCCACAAGGGAACACAGCTGAGGCATGCAGGGTGGCTGTTGCTCTATGGCCAAGGCATTGTCCCTGACTATACGCTTGTTCCTAACCCTACCCATTTAAGCCTTCCACTGACAGGAAACTAGCCATATAAATAATGTCTTTTAGGATATAGGGCTCATGATTTGGCTGAGGCTTTGCTTACACTGTGTTTCTGCATGATATAACTCACGTGACTGCAAATCTCTAATGTAAATGAACCAGGCTGGGGTAGGAAATCAGCTCTGATCCACTACTTGTACACTAGTAATAGAGGTGCTACATGGCTACGAAAACAGTCAGAGAAGGCAAAGTTTAAGTTCATACAATGAACTATCACACCATAGTCCCATGATATGTTGCTCTTGGCAGCTAAGCTGCTGCAACCAGCTCCTACCCCAGATGCTTGTTCCCACCTCTGGCCTGCAGTTTGTCACCTCCTCAGTTGTGCCAAAACAACTGCGTGTAGAGCAGTGCTTAAACCAGAGCACTGAAGTGAGGGTAGTCAAAAATAAACCATTTGCAGGAGAAGGAGAGGGAGAGCTATTTTTAATTGTAATTGTTTAAATGTCTTTCTTCCAGTGTGGTCTCACAAGGAAATTCGTTAACATAACAGGGAGAAGGCAGTGGATTGTTGCGCTGGCACCAGGGTGACTCCTCCAGGCAGAAGAGTCACATCTGGCAGAGGGAGAGGATTTTTTAAGTCAGGATTGCACCAAGGCCAATGTGCTGTAGAATTACATCTTCCAACATGCAGAACTATACCGTCCCTGTCTGGGTCAAACTCAGATCCAGGTCTCCCAGGTTCTCTGCTATTCCATTTCCTAGATCCTCATAGCCTTTGTTTTAAAAAGTGTTGTATGCAAGTCAGCATTATTATTAATAAAAACAAAGAAAGAGACACTGAGGTTTTTTTCCTGGCTTATAAACTAATATTCCTTATAATAATTCTGAATATTAGCCTTCTCCACAATATACATGGCTAGATGTCATCCATTAAAATCCATTCAAATATGAAATACAGAGTAAACTGAGAGTAAAAAACATGAAAAGAGATTAAAAAAAACAGTTTTATTTTATGAAGTTCATTACATGATCAACAAAGAAAGTATTTGTACGTTCCTCAAATAGCAATAAAAGTTCAAGGAAAAGATTCTGAAAGGAATTCAGAAGGGTGAAGTGCAGACAGGATTTGACTATTCAGAGAGTAATTTGGCGATTTGCTTTTGTTTTGGTCTTGGTCATTTCTGGGCTTTGTCGGGCTTCTCTGTGAACAAGTGAGTTACATGTGCAGAGCTTTGGTTGTGTCTTAAGAGTCAGACACCTCAATGATCTGCTTCTGTTTGAACATGAAACACAACTGCTTGCATCCAAATGTTTCTGCTGGATTACTCCAGTGAGGTGTTGTGCCAGGGAAGCACATAAAACACAGTTAGTTTTCAAACTGCTGTCAAGTCTTGAAATAAGTAATTAGTTGCTTAACTTTTTTTGGTTATTAACATTAAATGTTTTATGTAACACCGAGTTTCAAAGTACTTTTCAGCAAAATGGGTCAGGAGTTTAATTTCCAGCTCACAGAAAGAAGTAGCATCCTGAGTCCCAAATCAATGCATCCTCCTTTGGGACTTCTGATCCGTGTGCTGGATCACACCAGTTTCTGGATGCTTGGGTGTATAAGCAGGATTTAAATGTAAATTACTAGATTTTGAGTATGTTTAGTATGTCCTTCAATTCTCTTCTAATAAATAGAGCCAAGGACATAGTGAGTCAGTTTCGTAATTAGATGATATAATTGTCTCGTGAACTCTGTACAAATTACCTCTTCTCTGTATTGTTTTTGCAGTGTATTGTTTTTTCTTGAATAATATGGCACATATCCAGTTCATATTGCAGTCAATAAATTACCCCAGTTTATAGCTTGATAGCCCACAAATTAACAACTGACATTAACAAAAATAATTAAGTCATTACCCTTTTTAATACTGTCAGGACTCTTAATTTAGACCATTACATTTATTTTTAATTATTAACACACTTCCTTAAAAGCGTCTTTTATGTTTTGTGGGTTTGGTTTTTTTGCTGGTTTTTTTTTACCCAGAGGTAACCACAGACCAACCACTTTGCTCAGCTTTTAACAAATTTGTGATTCTAAGGTTGACACTAGAGTGTAATGATGTAAAGGAAATTGCATATTATTACATTTTAATTAAATAGGTCAACTTGTGCAGTCCTTTCTTCAGCAAAACTCCCACTGGAGTTAAGTCTTTCATCATTGGACTTTATTTACTTCTTGAGCTTTACATAGCAGGTTCCTGCTTTTCAAACAGAGGACTGGATTAAATAGAGGAATGGGTTAAATAATTTAATCCATTAAACAGTGTATTTTTGACATTCAGACTGACAAATACTGGGAAGCATCGTAATGCTGAATACCATAACGGAGTATGTGTTGCCATGTGTAATTCTAGGTGTGCTCGATTCTGCCTTTGTGCAGAGTTGGGTGGGTTCAAGGTAGCCCATGAGCTATCCCCAGCCTCTGAAACCCCATGGTGTGGTTGGCCATGGCTCCATGCCTGCTTTGAGGATATGGACCCAGGGCAGCACCTCTTCCTTGTGCACAACAAGAGCCTATCTGAGGGCTCTGCTGTAGTCCTGGGGTGCAGGGCCCATGGTCTGTACCCCATATTCCCGGCAGCAAGGGTGTGGGTAGGTCCTTCTCCCCTTGCATTATGCCTGGGCAATGCCCCCCAACCCCACCCCTTACTACAGCAGCTCTGGCCTGCCGCACCGACTCGCTGACTACAAACATACATTTTTCTGTTCACTTAAAAACAGTCATGGAGCCCTGAATGAGACTGTCCCCATCAGCCCATCCTTCCCACCCACTTAGTATTTCTCTCAAATTCTACCCTCAATCAGAACAAAAAGCCCCACACATTCTGCTTTTGCTGTAATAACGCTGGATCTATCCAAAATCCTCAGCTGACATGAAGAATTCAGCCTAAATACTCTCATTTAACATTGAGCCAAGCTCTGCTAAGGCCAATCCTGCTCATTTGGTCCAAGTATGTAACACAGTTAAATTCAGGGCGCCTACTTTTCCATCTGAGATTTAATTGTTTGCTTTCTGATTCTCTCTGAAGTCACCTCTATGTTCCACAAGTCCAAATGCTGAGCTGCAGTTAACGTGTTTCTGTACAGAATATTTTTAACCTTCTAGTAATTCCAGCCAACAACCATTAGTTTCTCCTCTCTCCGTTTGTTGGAGGAAACACTTGTGGAAGATATGTCACCTTCTGGACCTCAGAGGTACACGTAGTTCCAAGCAGGCACAAGCAAAATATGTTTTTTCCATTTCTTGAAAGCAGAAATAAAGTTAATTTGTTTGGAAAACTCCTGCTAAAGGAAATGTCATTCAACGATTCTGTTGAAGTTATCAAAAGCAAAACCAAACAGATTTGAAAACTTAGCACGGGTTACAGACATGGTTTGTGAGAAGAGTAGTAAATATTCTTATAGGTACTAAGAACTAGAATAGAGTACAGCTTAAATTTTGGTTTTAGGCTGAATTACAGCCACCTCCAGTTGCGTGAGTGAAATATCTTGGAGCATATTCATGTTAGCCCCTAACATTTCCAGTAAAAAAAGCTTAAAACTTTAAACCCAAACCATGCACAGAAGTTTAAGAGTTCAGGGGCTGTTGTTTTCTCTGTACCCTGGTGACCAGACAAGAGGTTTTGCTGCAGTTTCTGGTGGCTGAGCAGAGTCGGGGTGCTGAGATCTTGGCTTCTGGTCCAGACATGAGAGAATTTTCCTACCATCCTGGGTGTGACCCTGTTACCAACCTGAAAGAGACAGGAAAATGCAAAGTATTTTGTCTGCTCTCTCAAGGTGGACCTTGTTGCTAACATGTGTCTAAGTAGATCTTTTTATTTAAAGGGTTAAATAAATCAAAAACAGCAGGAAGATTTACTTTGGATAAAAGGAAATGCTTTGGCTGACCTGAGCTTTTTTGGAGGGAAAGAATTTGGTTTAGTGTAGAAGCTGTAACACTTTAATTTATGTAATGTTACCTGAAGCTGTGGTCACTACAGTCCAATTGGTGGTCTCTGGGAACTGGTACTGAGTAGTGTGTCGCATTAGGGACGTTTGGGGCAAAGCCAAAAATAGAGAAAAGTGCTCAAGTCAGCTGAGCGCTGCTGAATTTTCATCTCCTAACACTCCCAAGGCTCTGGTAGTCTGCCACTGTTGGATTTATCTGTGACACCATGAGATGCTACTGCTGTAACTGCTCTTGTCCTCCTTTCAGTAAGGGCAATGCAAGTTTATAGGGCTGTGCTGGCCATGGAGCTGGGATCTGTCATCTTTAGTGTTCATGCAACAGCATGGCATATGTGTCATAAAGAGATGCTGTTAAACCTGGCAGAGCCTGACGTAAACCACGGAGGCCATCTATGTTACCTTTACTGTTGTTAAGTTCATTACAGGTACTGTGGTAGTTGCTGAGTTAGTGATTTGGTTTGTTTGGGACCAATAGCTTCCAAGCTGTGTCAGCAGAAAGCTATGCATTAGCTGTCCAAATGGTTATGGGTTTTTCTGGGTTGTGGGACAGGATCTGCTTAAAGCCAATACAGTTAGGCTGCAACCATGACTTGAAGGGAGAGTGGCAATTCTTGTTGCTAACCTCAGAAATGGCCCATTAACAAGGTTTATTGCTTCAACAGGTATTTCCATGGAGGTCTGTGGAACTGGCTCTTCATGCTTTGGTCATCCTGAACGAGGACGAATTCCAGCTGAATGAGTAGCCTTAGACCATTTTAGGATCTGGATAAATGAGCAGGGACACAGAAGCAGGGCTTCTTTGTGTATGATTCCCTATCAGAAAAAACGACCTACAGCAGTGTCACAATGAAAATGCACTGCTGCAAGGCTGATTCAAAGCAAATTATATATGTAAATCTATAGTAAAAGTTTTGCTTTGTTTTGGTTTGGTTTGGGTTTTTTTCATTATTTCACGGGTAACTATCACAGTGGTGTGTGCCTAAACTTATGTTTGATTGTCATCAGTAAGTGCTAAATGTATGATCCGAGTACCATCCTGGTTATTGATGGATGCAAGCAGCAAATCCCTGAAGATATCCTGTAATACAGTTGTTTGGTATTATGCTCTGACTTTATTGAAAACGAACTTTTTTTTTTTCTTGGAAACAGTAGTCACTGTACAGCCTGTCATTGCATTGATTTACTCCGAGGATTGGTTACTTCAGAAAAAGGCTGCTAACTCTACCCATGTTATGAATACCGAAAAAAACCCCGAGTAACATTGGAATTAATCCCTACTTTGCCACGGCTGTTACATCTTTAAATATTAAAGCAGGTATTATGCCCACCGAGGATGATAAATTAAGAAACTATGTATGTAAAATGTGTATATATATATGTAAAAAAAGTATGTATGCGTGTGTGTATGTATGTATGAATGTAAAAGAAATCATTAGAGTGTGGGGAAAAAAATCATATCAGACTACACTGCTTCTTGCTCATACCCATCTAATTGGAATTAAAATAGAGTATTTTGGCTCCGTAAAATTCATTCATCTGTAGCCCTCTAAAATAAAATAATAACAGTAGTGGAACAATACACTATAGCAGCATAGTTATAAGCACCTTTTGGGACAATTTACGTTCTAATTGCTCTTTTTATTGTTTGAAAACACGGGTGTCCTTTAATAATGAGTTAGAAGTTCCACGTGAGCAGCGGTCGCGGCTGAACCAAACGAGCCCTTTCCGAAAGTAATCGAAAAGTGAGAATTATTTGCACAACCTCTTTGGTCCTGGAGGCTTAAGCGAAATGGATAAACACTGCCAGCGATTAAATGAACGAAATGGAAATTGCCGTATTCACACGGCGAATGTATATATTTATACTTTTAACTGCAAACAGAGAGCTGTGTCCGCGAAGCCATTAACACTGGGGTGGGGGGGAAACCAAACCGAAGCCAACAAAAAGGGCAAGAAAAGCAAAAAGGGAAGGAGGCGTCGCCTCCTGGGAAGTGAATTAGCAGCATCTCCTATCTGTGGGCCGGTGAGGGTGGGACCCGCCTGGCAGGGACCTGCCTCAAATCAAACGAGAGGAAAAGCCGGCGCCTGGGGGGGCGGGGAGAGGCAAAGCAAAACTGGGGAGTCGCACGTTGTGCCTGTCGGCGGGGCCCCACACGCCTCGTCGGAAGCCTCCCCCATCTCCTCGGTCTCTACCCTACCTCCCGAGGTATGCTTGCGCATACCTTCCCCGGCAAGAGCCATCCGCCTACTTTTTATAGCAGCGAGGAGCGAGGCTATTAATAGGCTATCTAATTACTCCGAGCTGTTAACTCTGAAGTCTCTAATTCTGTGATGTGGTTGTTTTGATTTGTTTTTCCAATCCAGTAGGGCTTGCATTTACAGAACTAGTCAGACTCGCTCTGGAAGATATTATTTTAACGTTTTAAAATCACCTTTCATTCCAAGCAGAAACAAAGTCCCCAAATTTTGACATTTCTCACGAAAGCAGCAACCGCAAGAAAATATTGGTTTGTACCAAAGGAAGCTTCTTGCTTAGCTGAGACTGCGAATTTCGTTTGGTTTGTTTTTTGTTTTTCACATGTGGCACCTGGTCTCAGGCATTTCGGTGAGGCAGGTACATGGCAGGGAGCACGGCTTCCAAAGGGAAGGCGAGGGGTTGCCACGGTGCCAACAGACACGGGGCGCCTTCGCTGAAGCCCAGCACGCGTGAAACGGAGCGACCCCCGCAAAACGCCCGCAAGACGGATTCATTGAGTCCCGTGGAAAACTTTCGCTGGAAGGTTTCCCACCGGTTCTGATGGTTTATTTTATTTCCTGGGCAGAGAAATAAGAAGGCACCCATGCGGGGGGTTTCTCCGGCGGGTTTCGATGCAGAAGACCGTATTTTCTTCACGGAGCGCGGCAGTGCCGACAGACGGCCCAGGGAATTCTTGGTGATGGGGGATTTTTCCTGTGTGATGCTTTTGGCTTTTTGTGGTTTTGTTGGGGTTTTTTTAAGTGAAAAAGAATTAAAGTCTCTGCAAACTCTGCTGTGGGGATGGGGGCGGAGGCAGGATAGCTCGTTGCAGATCGGGTTTGATATCGCCTAGCACTGGTGATAAGGACGGAGGAGGGCGAGGAGAAGCCCTGCTCTGAAGCAGTGGGGAGGAGAAGCGCGGCTCCGCCGTGCACCGCGTCCCTCCGTTTCCAGCTCTCTCCCACAACCACCTCTTGCACCAAGAAGTCTGAGAAAGTTCCCGCCGGGCCCTCCGTGTCCGATCCAGTACCTGAAAGCCTCCCGCGGCACCCAGGCAGGAGCGGGCAGGGACGGCGGGGGACCCCTCGCGGCCCCTGCCCGGGAGCCGCGATGGCGGGGAGAGCACCGGGCTCCCCACCCGCCCCGAGGCCGCGTACCCTGCGGCGGGGCGGAGGGGCCCCGGGGGTAGGGAGATTTCCTTCTGGCCTCACCCTGCAATTAAACATCACGCATAATATTCGTTGCTGAGAGGAATACATGGAACCCAGCCGCACCGCTTCGTGGCAAGGGCATTAAGCTATCTTTAGATAAAGCATCAGAATTAGGCCATTTTCCTCACGGGCCCTTAAAAACCCTTAAAAAGGCAGAGTGGCGATAAACTCAAACCGAAGCTCCTCATTTTTAAAGCCTCTGCGTATGTTTTGGAAAGAGGCGGAGTGAGTGTGCGCCTGTTGGACAGAAGCGTCTCAATCGTAACCGTGTTTCTGAGGGTGCTGCCTGGGTGCCGGCTGCCCCCCGCTGCCCCCGGGAGCTGGGAGGCATCGCCCTCGCCCCGCTCGCCCCGCCGGGGCTCTCCGTGCGGGTACCCCGGCCCCGGGGTCAGGTTACGCGGCGACAGAAGCTTCTGCTCCGCGCGTTTTCTTGATTTTAATCCTTTTTCTTTAAGGTTGAAATCATTAATCAGGCGGACCTCGGAGACTGGAGGCAGGGCAAATAAAAAGAAGCTGCAGATCATTGGTTTTTTAAGAAAATACCCAAACAAACAACAGAAACCCACACTCTTAGGCACCTATGGCATAGTTCCGCGCGGGCTCTCCGCTGCCTGCTGCTTGCTCGAGCGTCAGGGGCTGAAAGACACCGTGGAAATCACCCAGAAGCACGGTGGCAGCAGGTTACCAGCGACGTGGAGGCCGCTTGCTGCAGGGGGGAATGACCTCCTGTCCCGCTTCCCGCCACCGGGCATGGTTTGAAGCTGGGGGAGAGCCGAGCCGCCGTGCGGGAGCGGGGAAGGCTCCCCGGGGCCGGGGCGGGATGTCCTACAGGGAGCAGGCTACGGACCCCCCAGCTGCTCCCTCCTGGAGCTCAAGCCCGGCCTCCGAGCATCGCATGGCCTTTCGCTAGGAGTTTTAGGGAAAGAAAGAACAATCCCTCCTCGTCCTTGTGAATTGAGGGCTTCCCCCTTGCCATAGGACACATCTGATCACTGCCAAAGGGCACCTCTACCATGCTCCCCCCACCTTCGCGGGTCGACTTCCACCAGACGCTGCCCCAGCTCCCGGGGCTGTCCCGCCCGGCCCGAGAGGGAGGTGGTGAGCGGTGGCAAAGGCCCCTCTCCCTTGGCTGCAGCAGCAATCCCCGTTTCCCCGCCCGGTACGGAGTTTCAGGCGCCGTGCCTGCGGCGGGGGGTGCGACCCGGGGCGGTGGGTAGC
>VZRW01012322.1:321155-343735 GCA_013398125.1 Aegotheles bennettii | reverse complement strand
CTCGCTGCTCCGCGTGCTCTGACTCATTCAAACGACTGGAGTTTCAGTAACTAGACAAAGTTCTACCTAAATGTATCTACCATCTTGGGAAGTAATTGCAGTAAGATGAAAACCAGTCATCTAGAAAGGACATTAAAAATATAATTAACTTTTTAGGAACATCATTATGTTTTTTTACCTGGAGTTACATTAAATAAAGTGATCTAGAAGTACTCCCACATTTCCAGAACTTCTTATACATCCTCAAACTTCATACACAATGGATATGCATTCTTTTAAGAGGACAGAACTTTGACAATCTTACCTAAAACTTGGCTTGTGCTTTGCTTACTCCATGACTGAAGTTCAGGAGCAGGGCCTGACAGCCAGTCAGCATGATGTATACATATTTGCAGTTATTTTGAAATGATTGCTTAAGGAAGTTTCAGATATTCACAGTAGCCAAAAGTGTGTTCACATCATCTCTAGTAGTAAACCCCTGCATCATCATCTTTTAAAGAGTAATCCCTTACATTATCCTTTTGTCACTTCCTCTACTTTGAATAAAACCTACTAACTAGATGACTAAAGCATCTCACTCCATATTAAAATAATTAAATATGATAACTTTCACTATTGATACAAGCAAACCAATGTAAGTTGAATTTCAAAATATTAAAACCTTAGAACCCAGGATTCCACCTGCCATCTTTCATGGCCACACTACAAATGGCAGCTTTCGGCTATCCTTGGATTACTCAGAGCTTTCTTTCTTTCCCCCTTTTCATGCTCCCATAACGAGATTCCCATTGATAGCTGAACTTCAGCACCTTTCCTTAAGTGAAAGGCTTTGCTTTCTGTCATTACATTTCATCCAATTTGGATTACTTCAGCTCTTCCAGTCAGTTTTTTCCACAACGTCCTATTACTCCTCTGTCTTAACTAATATTATGGTATTAAGCCATCAGCAACTTTCATTAACACGCTCCTTCTCCGTGACTAACCACAAACATTATTTAAATTATATTAAAAAAAAAACAACAAACAAAACACCACTCAAAATCACAGCATCATTAGGAAATCCTTAGCTACCGAGCTTCATCAGGCAAACCTAAGCCACCCAAATACACATTAAACAAGAAAAACCAACCACAAACAAGAAAATTTCTAGATTTAAAACTCTAAGGTTAAAAGATACTATTTCAAATAAACTACATTTCCAGCATTCTGAAACAAAACCTGTGAATTGTTAAATGTCAATCATCAAATGACCAAAGCAAGAAATATTATTCTATAAAACTGAAAATCCATAAACACAAATCGTACCTGCTTTTCCTTTCGATGAGAATAGCCATATAAGAAGCAGGCAAAGCAGCACCAAAGCCAGGAGACCAAACGTAGAATTTTCCAAGTATCTTCCTGAAAATATAATTTGTACACATACTATAAGAAAAGCAACCAAAACATTCATCTACAACACCGTATTTTACCTTTATCATAAAATCACACATGCTTTATTAACTTTTTCCCTTTACATTAATCAATACTTACAAATAAATACTAATCATTATATTTTTACAGTTGGATACTTCTCAGAGGGGTTCCCAAGTTGCTTCATAAACATTAAACATTTCATTAACATATCCATTTCATTTAAAGGATTACTTTGTTTCAAAGAAAGCAGTGCTTTCAAGAGACATTTCTGAAAAGTTGCAGATCTAATTACAGAAAAATCTTCTAAAAGATCTTATAGTTGCTCCTCTCTCTGCTACTTGCCCAAATACACCATCAAAGAAACTGTGCCTTGTGGAATGTAGGGATGCAATCAGGTGAGCCAGAAATCAAATCAAATTATTATAACATACATCACGCTCCCAAGAGATAGTCAACTGATGCTAAAACCAGTAAGCCACTTGTTTACAGTGAGCCCAGGAATCAACCTGCATATTATAACTGGAAGTGACAGTGACATCCCAGTTCCGTTAAGGTGGGAAAGCTGTGATTTTTTGCAATAAGATCTGGGTTTCACTCAGAGTCCACACAATTTCAACTATCAAAATTCCTCCAACAGTAAGAGTTGAAAAAAATAGTTACACAAATGACAACATCACATCTAAAAAAATACTTGTATAAATTGGTCACTGTTGAAGGAGGATGGAACCAACCACATTTGGTCTGTTCAGGACACCTGCACCTTCAAACTAATTCAGGTTGATCACAGAAGCAAACAATAATCAGGCAGTTATGAAATTTGGTAGCATGATAATAAACACACTTCAATTGCACTGATGCTGATAAGCACTATCCATTCAGGAAAACAGTGTTACAATGGAGTCTGCCCTTCTAAAAACAGCAAACGAAATACAGTAAACAAAATGGCAAACACACACAGGGTAGATAAAATTTCATGTTGACAGCACAGAAGAGAGAACAAAGATAATTAATCAATACCATCTGATTAGCCCACTTTCATTCTTGCTGTAAAAGGCATGAGCAGCCTCATGTCATACTTCTCCTGCAAAAATAACATTACCAGTGAGCCATGCCAGCTTCTGCTCATAAGTGAAAAGAGAGCCAGTGTATCAGCAGCAAGTGATGTAATGGCAATTACACACACTGCTCATTCCCACGGCTGGAAAGGGATAATTTCTCAGGATGACAATGCCAAATGCTTCAGGAGCTAAAGTTCATTATTAGGACTCTCTTGGAAAGCAATTACTGTATGATGTTTCAGAGAAGTCATTTTAAACTTCTTAATAAGTATGAACACATCTTACCAGACACACCTGTTAAGTAACAGAACAAATGTCTTTTCTGTGGGAAAGAAACAGGAATTTGTTCTTTTGGCAAGGTTTAGAATCTACAAATGCTCTACAAATGCTTACGTGTTCAGTTTGATAAGGTTTCAGAAACAACAGTAACATATTTTACATAATATTACCTAATGGAAATTAAAATGTCCAATCAGTGAGTGAAACATTTAAACGTCTGCTAAAGTAAATTAAAACATTTTCTTGTTATTATTTGCATGGTTATTTTCACATGGTCTATGGTTAGAAGTTGGAATGAGAAATATGAGTTCTTTCAGGACATGCATCTAATTCCTCAATATACAACTGTATCCAAAACTCAAAGACTGGTTGATACATAAGGTTGAAGCTAACTAAGCAAGCTAATGTAAAGCTGTGGACAAAATGTGGACAAAATTAATTACTGTAGTTGCTAGACTAAGAGAACCATGTCTTCATGAGGTTTTTGCATGTAATAAAACTGAAAATCTCAAAAGAAAATAAATCACACCACCTTTCATCTAACAGATGTAACGCTTGTCAACACTAGAGCCTAGCACTTCCGTCTGAAGCTCAGACAGATGTAGTCTTCTGGATCTCACCAGCGGAAGAGACTGCAATCCCAGCTGGCCTGTCACACATCCGTCACAGAGATCATCAGCCCCACTGCTCTGCCAACAGAGCAGTCTGTACATAGGGCCCAATTTGCTTCAAGAAAAAAAAAAAAGGAAAAGGAAAAAAAAAAGAGTCAGCCTAGTTAGCTTGGTAATCCCTTCTAGAATGGGAACATCTACCCAAAGCCTAAGCCACTGCTGATACTGGATTTAGATTTTTTTAAATTCTGCCCACCTACGAAATGGTGAGAATACTAAACAATGCCTGAAATTATTTTAATTGCCCTTTCTTGCCTCAAGTTTTACATCCTTGAAAATATTTGAAGTGGTTACAATTTTGGTGGTTTTCCCTAACTGACAGGAAGTAAATACTACAACGACATCAGAAAGACATATCAGCACAAACCAGACTTCTCACTGACAATTACACTTCATATTTAGGTCTTTTAGTTGTTACTGGCTAAGACATATTTTCAGTATACAGTGACTGAAGATTTGCTGGGACTTTGGTAATAGTAGGAATAGATGAAGTGGCCACTTTATCCAGGATGCCCTACACGTCTGCCAACACATCTCCCCTTTGGTGCTACAGAAGAAGGAAACAGGCAACTCTTCTCAATTCAGGAACTCTGCAGGTAGATATGAAGTTAACATGTCCAGCTACAAACCCTTTAATCTGTTGCTTTGGTCTAGAACTCCAGAAGGGTAAGATCAGTCAGCTGCACAGGGCTTGCTGGGCAATTTTCCTTCTGAGTCACTGCTGATCCTGCTCCTACCCATCCAAAAAAGATACAAAAACTGTAGCATGCATCCTATCATACAAGTCTATCACATCCCATCTCTCATTGCTATCTAGAATCAGACCTAGAGCATCTAGGTCTCTAAAGTCTCAAACAACCTCTTTGCACGGTTGCAAATCAAGTTCAGAAATAAACAAGGCACAGTTATGCAGAATGCCATAGAGGTACTGGTATTTCTCTGAGGATTAAAGCATAAAATACCAAATCACATCCTTGGCTGGAAAATGACATACAATCACTCTTGCTCTCAGGGGCTACTGAAGGAAGAGCACTGCACCCCACAGTAACTAATTCAAGGTATCATAAAAGTTCAAACAAAACATAAAAAAAAAAATCTAAAAAACAAATCTAAAAACCCCATACAAATTGGTTAAAAAAAAAAAAAAGAAAAAAAAAGGATTGAAGTCTCACATCTCCATCCATTGTCACCCACCCAACAGCAGACCAGAGAAGGAAGCTTAAACAGCTCTAGCTGCAAGACAATGTTGATATTCAGTACATTCCAAGTGAAGGACTTGTCAACATTATGATCTTAGGAGAAGCTCTTAAGAAAAAAGAAAAGGCATACAGTACTCATAAAGATGTCTTGTATTTATACAGCTTTCAGGCTTGTTCTCATTTTCTCTCCAATTAACACTTACTTGGCTCCTTGACCACATTCAAGTACTGAACTGACTTGTTCAAAGAACCAGTCCATGACAACTCTCAAAAACCTTCATGATTAACAGCAGTGAGTTTGAAACCCATCCCTGTGTAAGGACAGGGCTGCTTTTTTTCCTCCCAGTGCATTACTTTGCACTTTTCTCTATCAAATTTCATAAGCTATTTTCATCAACAGATCTTTCTGAAAGGGATGAGAGTCACCTTTAGATTTCTGTAACATAAATAATCTCACCTTACTCTTCATCCCTTTTTCCAGATTCTTTAGGTGTATCCAGGACAAAGGACACAGCAGGAACATCACTGGCAACATCCTTCTATTGTGAAAATTGATTATTTATCCCTTGTTTTGTTTCATATCTATTAACTACTTGCTAATCATTTACTAATTTCTGGAAGACAGAGGATCTTCCTTCTTGAAGAGTCCTAGCAAACAATCTTTTCAAAGTCATTTGAGAATTCATGTATGATGCACCAATCAGATCATCATCATATATATATTTATCCTTCAAAGGACACTGCTAAATTTTGGAATTATTACTTTTTTGATAATCGTGTTATCCATTGCTTTCTGAAGTGTCATTTAATAGGTTTTACATATCCTATTCACTTAATTGGCAAGGCTCTGAAATTTATTCTGGTCAGAAAAGCTGCAAAATACTCCTTATAGTTGGATATGCATGTACTTCAACAGGCTCAATGCATAAGGCTGCCTAAACACTTTCTTCTTTTGCCTCTAGCTTCAGTTCACCAGCCCCAAACAGCACCCTAGCCAACAGGATGACATTTCTTATTTGCAAGTCCTGCAATTGCAGGTGGTGAGCAGTCTGCAGAGACCCTACCAGCAGAGATTCTGCTGGAGACGACAACTCTTCATGGGCATCTCTTTGTAACAGAAAAAACATGTACATCTCCCAGGATGATGGTTGGTAACCCTGCTGCACAGCTGTAAGAATAGCAGGGTAAGCATTTACATGTATCCCTTGTCAGAATCATCCTTTGCATGGTTTTGGCGTGGGTCAACCCAAAGAATGCTTCAAGGGGACTTGGAGGGTGCATGGACTAGGTACCATTTCCATTACCCAGTTTGTATCTGGCCATTCTGTTTCAAAAGTCAAAACAGCTTTAGACAGCCATGCTCCACATAGGTGACAGTGATGCCACACCAGTTGGCTTCAGTTGGACACGAACCTGTTACCTGCTTCACTTACTAGAACAGGCATAGCCATAGATAGGCTAGAGGGCCAGCAACCCATGCTAGAGAAACACCTGAAAACAATAAAACTTAAACCCACATCAGCTTAATTTATAGAGTAACGTCTAGCTGCAACACTGAAGAAAGGCACTGTAAGTTTACAGGTAAGTACAAGGAAGACCACTGTAGAGCTCAGAAGAGAAAAGATAAATGGGTATTAATACAACTTGGATTGCTAGAAAAATCATATTATTTAGAGCTTGTTGCTTAAAGATTCACTTTGAACTTTGCAAATTATTTACTTAAAAAGGATTCCATGGCTCCTCTGCCAGCTCCTCCTCTCCTTAGCCTTCTCCCTCATCTTTGAAGCAGAGTTTAGAGGCCTCTAAACAGATCTAGAAGTAGGGCATAATTGGTTTGATTAACTTCTAGAGGGGTTGTTCAGAGCACTGTCAGACAACTGTCACAAATTCATAGCTACTGTACGTTTTGCATGTCTATGTATAACATCTCTTACAATAAATGCATTTAGATCCAGGACATCATCATGTTCATAAACAGGAAAGTTTAGTTTTTAAGTATCCTGACAGTTACTGGAAATACACACTGGAAACAGCTCAGAATACAGAAGTGTCTTTTATGCTCATCTATCTGAGCAAGTCTGTATCTTACAGAACCCCAGAAGCTGAGCTGGGATTTCCTTCATTTATGATGACAAATAATGAAAGTCTAAACCTGGATGACTGGATAAAGGTTAGGATAATTGAAAATCACCACAGCCCCCTGCATCAGGAAAATAGAAACCAACATCATATTATATCAGTCCTTTCTAGGGGAGAAAGATTGGGTATTCTCAGTTCCCCTCAGAATATATTTGAATTTCCTGCAACAAAGTATTTTGAATCAGTAAAATAAACAAAAGGAATCAAAGTGAATACAATGATTTGTTTACAGAAAGGTTACAGAAATGAGGAAAAAGAAAAAAAAAAAGATTAATATTGAAGTGGTAAGACCAGAAATCAAGATGATGGCATAGCTGTTGCTTTTCTTACTCCTACCCATTACAAACAAAACTTATAAAAAAAGACATATTATTACATATATGAAAAAGTTGCATAAAAATAGCTTTTCATTTCATTTTTAGGACAGTATACCAACCTTAGAATGCAAAAGCAAGCAATATACAAGGTCCCATTTGCTGTCAGAAAGGAACTTGATTGCAAGATCTCAGGTAGCAGTTTGTACAAATAATAGTCAAGTTTTCGTTTCCTGAGAATAGCTGCAATCTGAGGGAGGAGGGAAGAAAAAAAAGGGGGGGGGGGACAAACTTTAATTCAGTTAGGCTCTTTTTTGCACATTTTAAAGAAAAATAAAAAAAGGAAAAGGAGACCTGCCCATTTAAGTAGTAAATCAAAGCCTCTTAAATTTGCTGGTTTTATGAACAATACCACAAAGATTTCCTTTGAACTTGTTCCAGCTGTTACAATATTTATACCAGGAAATACATCAGGCAATCCTAGATGGGAAGTATAGGCGGAATTTTATTACCTTGTTACCATTGGCTGTAACAGTCAGAAATGTTGTCTGCCAGATACCAGAACTTTTAAGATGTGATAAATTTACACTGAGTTTTGTCTTCCAGACGATTGGACTATCACATAATTAAGGTCAGACTATCACTAAAGTAATCCCAACACAGGCCCTAGACAGTGCCTATGAAGTGATGATGTATTTCTAAAGGTTTTCTACTCCAATTAACCAGCTGTAAGTCCTCCAAAAAATTCTCACTGTCTGCTGAAAGAACAACACATTCCTGACTAATTTTATAGAAATGGTATGTTACTTCTGAAAACCAGACTGGATCTAAAATATAAATGTTATTTTTGGTCAGTTTTATGTAAGTCCCATGTTTTATAAACACATTACTTAACGACTCAAACACTGAAGGTCCTCAAAGTCTTTTTCTGTCCACAGAAATTCTGCAACCATCTAATGGGAAGGTGTAGAGAACCAGGCTCTTCTCAGAGGTGCACAGGGGTAAGACAAGAGGCAACAGAGAAGTTCAAATATGAGAAAATCAGATTAGACCTATGGAAGAAAAACTTTCACTTGAAGGTGGCTGAATATTGCAGCAGGTCACCCAAAACAATTGTGGACTCTTCACTACTGGAGATCCTCAAAACTAAACTGGAAAAGCAATCTCATCCAACTGGCCTTGCTTTGAGCAGGAGGCTGGGACTACACAGCCTCCTGAGGTCACTCCAACCTAAGTGCTCCTATGACTCCATTAAATTATGCTTTGGGTGCACCATGAGACAGATTTTATTGGTTTTTCTTTTAAATAGCATCACCATCTTTATCTGCACTGATCTCCAGGGGACTCTCAAAACTAGCAGGAGTTTTTGGTCAATGCTTAGAATTAGAGAAGTTCCAAACAGAGCAGGCTTCATACTGCTGGTGCTGATGAGGACAAGGAAATGTATCCTATGAAATCGGCATTGGCAACACCTCTCAGAGTCTCAGTTCCTCATTTAAAAACATGGGGAAGGGAGCTGTTCTACTGAAACTCTGTCCTCTCCTACTGAAGAGCAAGTGGATGTTTTAGGTTCAGAGATAGACCAAAGATTCTGCTGAAACCAACCACAGCAAAGTTCTGCCAAAATCTGTTTCCAAAACAAAGCTTGAACTAAGGATTAAGGAGAAATACATGCATGAACAAACTTCTGAAAACAGATTTATACACTGCTTAATCAAGTGTCAAGACTGCTAAAACCATAATGGATTAGGCAATAATGCAATCCAGATAATCTTTCTGTTGAAGGAAAGTCTTAACGTACTCTAAACACCAGATCACTAGTTGCTCAGCCACTTCTAGCCTGTTGTACAAAGGTCATGAACATCTGGAATAAAATAACAATAACACAGACCTTGCACCTGAAGTGTGAAGCTTTGCTTCCTCAAACCAAAGTGTCAGAAGTATGAGAGGAAAAAATGGTATCTTATAAATTAACGTCAAAGCACAAAAATTATTCTGTAGCACGCCCAACCAGTTTTAATACAATTTGCTGCTTTCCCTTCACTTTACTATTATACTTCCAAGTGAAAAATAGAAAAGAACCACACACAAACCAGTCCAAAGAGACAATGGTCATAATAACTGAATGAGCTGTATGTGTAATGGCAACGGAGTCCAACGTTTGCCCAGCAAAAAAAACAAACAAAACAAAATAAAAACACGAAGAAAACCAAGTCATTCTCATCGTTTTCAAAGTGCTTTATAAACATCAACTAACCTAAATATTACGTAAAGCTGAAAACAGTCAAGAGCGGACTATGGAGCAGGCTCTCCTCCTCTCCTCCACCATCAATGGTGTGATTACATGGAAAAAATACCAGAAATACTTCTGGACACCACATTGCTCTCCCTTTCAGTTCCACACACTTCAGAAAAGTACTGTTAAAAGTTGAAGTTGGCAAGATAGAAAGATTATGAAATCCGTCAGACTGCAGCAGTTCATGGTTCCCACTGCAATCAATGCACTTCACTCAAGTGAGCTGGGAGAACACTGTGATGAAGGCCAAATTCTTACACCAAATAAACTGCTCAAGGCCTAGCAGCGGACAGCAGTAGCAGAGAGCAACATGGAAGGAGAAGGCATCAGAACAGTAGATAATTCCTCAGCAAACTATTAATCTCCATGAAGATGATAACAGGTGTAGCAGGAGGTCTGTAAATTCCTGAGACATCCTGTAGAGTCAGTCAGACAGAAATGAACATCTCATTGGCACTATGCTGTCAGCTTTCCAAATGTAAAAGGAGCACATGAATCCTGGGACACCTTTATTTAGGCACCTGAGGGTGCTCTGTATCAGGACCTTAGTGTTGATGGCTGTAAAAGTTAATTCAGGCTGTTATTCGCTACAAGAATGAAGGACTGCAATTCTGATTCAGCTCAATGATCCAAACAGTTGACTATTGTGTATCCAGGGATGGCCACAAGCAGCTCCACACCTCCCACTACTCTTATCACCCTTCTCAATAATTCCCTAGTTTCACTGTTCTCTTTTGGAGATCAACTAACAGGAATTTTACAAACTAAAATTCCTTGGTGATTACAAATTATCATTGATTTTCAGCTTCAGTAAGGTAGTATGGCACGTCCACAATACAAGTGCAGCACTGCTGTGTGGGAAAATGCCACAAGTGTTTGCTGCTACATGAAACCCAGACACGATGCTGCCTCCCCACAGCCTCATGCTGCCTCACCTCCTAATCCAGAAATTGGGCCATAATCCAGGGAACAGAAGCAACACACTCCTCACACCACTGTCAGACCATGATTTCACAGGAGGCAAACACACAATCTGCTTCCAGTGCTGCCTCTCCCTTTACTATATTTCTGAAACCATGGTGTTTATCCTGCCTACTACCCTTTATGAGAAGGAGAATGTTGCTCAAAAAATGTCTGGAACCAGGCACATCCACCGAATGCCAGTGTTAACCCACATTTTACTTCTTCATGACTTCTGCAGGCAGACCACAGCAATGCAGCCTTACCCTACCTCAGGGTGCATCTCCTTTGACTAACAGCAGCTAAGGCACCATTAAATCTGCAACTGCCTCCTCTGGATTTGCATAAAACACTGAGTCACTCACAAATCTCTTATTTTCAAGACATCTAATGACCTGACCTTAGGATATTCAGAAGGACTACACGACTCTCCAGGATAAATACTGTCATTAACAACTCCACCCTTCAATGGAACTTACATTTAATCAAGACAACCCTTCCCTGTACAGCACCACCTCTCCTTTAAAAAAAAATAAAAAAAGAAATCAGTAAGACTGTGGAATAAAATTTCACAGATACTAAGAGCTATCACCGACTGCACCATTTTTCATTCCAGATAGAAGACACGTGGCTTTCACTTCTCATTTACATATACAACATATATCATCCATTAAAAAAAAAAATGACAACACTGTAAAATCAAGATGTCACCCTGTACACACACCTCTCTAGGGAAGAGACTACAAAAGGTATAAAAGATCTAATATAACCAATCTCCACCATATATCCAATGTACCATAAAAACCAATACACTGGTCACTGACAGTTAAAGTACCCATTAGATAATGGCACCTTCTCGAGAAGATTTGCTCTCTGTAGGTGAAGAATATCCAGGTTTGAAATATTTACCAAATGTTAAAGATTTATTTATTCATCAAGAAAAATTCCAATGCTATTAAGAATTCAGCATTTGAGTCAGGGTAGAGTATAACCCCTCCTTGTAAGTTAATTTACAAGGATTCCAAGATACCTGGAAAATAATAAAGAAAACCCACATTTCAAAAACTGAAGTGATGTTTTCCTCTCACCACAGTTTAAGTTTTCTTACACTACGACATTTTATGCACTAAAAAGAAACTTCAAGCAGTAGTACAGTCTGCAGACACAGTCTTTATCTGGCCTATGCAAGCATTAAACAGAGACTTAAGCACTCATTACCCACAGTCCCTACACCAACAGCTGAGCTGTTTGCCTGTAACAGCCTTTGCAGCCCTTCCTGCAATTTAACTCCAATTTCTTCGCTCTCAAAACCAGCAGAGCTCAAGCCACTCTAGAAATAGGACAGAGTCCAGCTTTCCTAACATTTTAACATTTTCATCTTCTAATACAGTCAACTAATTAATCCTGTCTTTCCCAGTCTCCCACTTGAAACACTTTTCTAGATGTCCAAACACTCAACAACTAAGAGCAGAAGGGAATTTAAAACAAATCAGGCCATCTGCCCTGTGACAGTGCATAAGAATGGCCAAGGTTTTTAGAATTTTCCAATTTCCTTCATCTGCATCCACAAGTTCTAGCTCTTGATTTCCCATAAGTCCAACACAGCCTGCAGAAAATACAGATATACTGCAGAAGAAGAAACAAATGAATCACAGTTAGAAGAAAGAAAAGGATCAATGGGGTAAAAAGAATGAAGCAAAAAGATTACTAGATATTTCATCATTAAAAACATAAACAGCAGAGCTAGAAAAAAGGTAACAGAGAGAACATTTCAGGAAAAAAGCTGAAAATAACAGATTTCATTCTAAACAAAAATCAGTTATGTTAAAATATTAAGAAATAAATATACAGAAAATTTTCAAGCATTCAAATACCACACTACAGGCTTTAAGGGATGTTTTAATATTATAAATGCCTGTTGCTACTTTTCCAGTGACCTGCGAACCCATAAATTTCAAGCCCCAAAATTTCAAGCCTCTCCTACATACAAGAGTAGGCTTTTGTTAACTCGATGGCTGAGTAACACAGATGTAACCAAGTGCTGAAATTTTAAGGAAGTAGCACAAGTGGAGATAGCTTAATAAAATTATCATTACATTTATTGCTGTATTTGTTCCATCTGAGCACAAGTTATGCTTCACAGCTAAACCCAGAAGAGACTACTACACTACGTGGCCTGTGTATCACTGGGTATTATAATTATGAGAGTAAGCACATGTGCATCTGGATGAAATTTACATTGATCACGACACCTCAGACAACCAAACTTTTACGTGCTACAGCCAGGCAAGACAAATACATTACTCTTTAACAACACCTCCAAGTGAGAAATTGATTTGATTAAATATACCCCAATTGTCCTTGTGTGACACCTGTGCCCTACACACACACAGGGGTGGGAGGGGAAGCCAGCCTGACTTCCAGAGGAAAAACTTCTGGCCCCAAACATGATCAGTTTGGTACTAAGAATAGGGTCCTTTTGAATAAGATAAGTCAAGCACAGGAGAAAGGTTATTTCCTTCTCACACCTGAAGACTGATCCAGCACCACCAGGTGTCCCCTCACCACCTGTGGGAAGGCTGAAAATAGAAAGTCTCAGACTCATTTTTAAGAAAAATAACTCCTTTTCTCACTTCTGCACACAACTGTTTAAAACTTCAAACCCAAAATTCAATTATGCTTTGATGCAGGCCTAGCAGTGTTCGAAGGCTTTTGAAGACAACCCCACATTCTCCTTACTATCAAAGGGAACGAACCACAGGATTAATACATGACAGATACTACAGCAAAAGATATGACCACAAACCTGTCCTCCAAAATCCTTGAATATACAAGCACCATAATGATTCCCTAAAAAGCTGATTACCTCCTGTGCACCTAGCCCAGACTGGGAGAGTTCTCCTTCTCCTGTCCATCAACCAATGTAAACAGACCACAGATTTACTCTCGGATGGCAATCGCCCCATTTCCCCTACAGTTTAAAACAAACTCCGATTTAACTCTCACTAAAACACTTCATCCATTACCATCCTTAAATAGATAGCTAGAAAATGTTCACATATGTGAAAACCCTATTTAATTCATTAAAAAAATTGCTACAAAATCATATGTAGAATAAGAGGAAAAAACATAAGAGACGGGCTACTTCATCTCCAAGACTGTTTTCATGTCTATAGAAATGGGGATAGAAAGAGGAAATGTGGTTTTAGACTTTTATGTACAGCACAATACAGAGGGGAGTTGGAAGAAGGAAATCAACCCTAAAATCAAACACAAACACTCAAAGCAATACAAAAAGAGCATAAAAAAAAATGATCATTGCATCAAAAGAAGTGTGGCCAGCAGGTCGAGGGAGGCAATTCTGCCCCTCTACTCCACTCTCGTGAGACCCCACCTGGAGTACTGCAGAAAAGACATGGAGCTGTTGGAGCAAGTCCAGAGGAGGCCACAAAGATGATCGGAGAGGTGGAGCATCTCTCCTACGAAGACAGGCTGAGAGAGTTGGGGTTGTTCAGCCTGCATAAGAGTAGGCTCCTGGTAGACCTTATTGTGACCATTCAATACTTAAAGTGAGGCTATAAGAAAGATGGGGACAGACTTTTTCATAGGATCTGTTGCGATAGGACAAGGGGTGATGGTTTTAAACAAAGAGAAAGTAGTTTGAGACTAGACATAAGAAAGCAATTTTTTATACTGAGGGTGGGCACAGGTTGCCCAGAGAGGTGGTAGATGCCCCATCCCTGGAAACATTCCAGGTCAGGTTGGATGGGGCTCTGAGCAACCTGATCTAGCTGAGGATGTCCCTGCTCACTGCAGAGGGGTTGGACTGGATGAACTTTAATCACAGAATTGGTAAGATTGGAAAAGACCACAGTGGGCCATCTGGTCCAACCTCCCTGCCCAAGCAGGGTCATCCTAGAGCACGTGGCACAGGACTGCATCCAGACGGTTCTTGAATATCTCCAGTGAGGGAGACTCCACAACCTCTCTAGGCAACCTGTTCCAGTGTGTGGGAACTCGCACACTACAGAAGTTCTTCTTCACGTTCAGGTGGAACTTCCTGCGCATGAGTTTCTGTCCCTTGCCTCTTGTTCCATTGGTTGGCACAACCAAGAAGAGCCTGGCTCCATCTTCTCAACACCCACCCTTTAGGTATTTGTACACACTAATAAGGTCCCCTCTCAATCACCTCTTCCTGAGGCTGAACAGGCCCAGCTCCCTCAGTCTTCCCTCATATGAGATTCTCCAGATCCTTGACCAACCTAGTGGCTCTCGATTGGACCTGCTTCAGGAGCTCCATGTCTCTCTTATAGCGTGGAGCACAGTACTGCACACAGGACTCCAAATGTGGCCTCCCCAGGGCGGAGTAGAGGGGCAGGATCACCTCCCTCAATCCTCAATCTGCTGGCAATGCTCTTCCTAATACACCCCAGGATTTCACTGGCCTTCCTGGCCACCAGGGCACATTGCTGGCTTATGGACCGTTTGTTGTCTACCAAGACTCCCAGCACTGCTTTCTAGAAGGTCAGATCCCAGCCTGTACTGGTGTATGGGGTCGTTCCTCCCCAAGTGCAGGACCCTGCATTTGCCCTTGTTGAACTTCAGGCAGTTTTTCTCTGTGCATCTCTCCAACCTATTGAGATCCCTCTGAAGGGCTGCACAACCCTCTGAGGTGTCAGCCACTCCTTCCAGTTTTGCAGCATCAGCAAACTTGCTGAGGAGGCACTCTACCCCTCATCCAAGTCACTGATGTACAAGTAAAACAGCACTGGTGTCCCTTCCAACCCAAACTGTTCTATGATTCTATAACACACTAGTCACCCTAAGAATAAACATTACTAAAGAGTTGAACTCTAAGGCCTGCTGTCTGAAGTATTAAAAAAAATATTTAAAAAGTATTAAAAAAGCCTACTCAGTAAAAATAAAGAAACAGACAGAAAAGTATTTTCTAGCATTAGCTACAGAATTCACACAACTGCATTTTGAAACTCCACCAGATTCAGGATGCATCAGTTTGTGGAATAGTATTATTGAGTCCCTCCTTTTTTTCATTTAGTCTTCACATACAAATTTTAAGCCCTATAGAACTAAGAAATCAGAAGTCATTTATTCTGTCCTAACCTTGGAAGGAATACAGACATTTACAGCAGCATCCTTAAAACACAGCTACAGAGTCCAGCGTGAGGCTTTGAGCTCAGCTGTCAATGTATTCCAGTGTAAAAGGAGCACAAACCTCCAAAGCAACTTTCCCCTATCAGAGGCATCAGTCAGGCCTGATTATTTTGACGATGCGTCATGCAACGCCTACAAGCAATCACCCAACCACAATAACCTGAGCTTCACCTCCAGTATCCTGTCTTCATCTACGTCCTTGAACTACAGATTCTACAGCATGCACTGCCTTTGACTTAATGAACATGCTAATTGCTGACCAGTGTACACAGTCTGACAGGTTACACGACAGGCTAAAAAATTACAGACCTTCTGCCAACTCTGTTATCGTGCACACATCATTTTTCTCTCCTTCCTCCACCAAACCACCACCACTTCCTAAATTTATGTCTTAAGAACATAACCTCTCAACCAAACTTTAGTGAAATCAGCCAACACATACAACACTGTGAACTGAAAAAAAAAGCACCATCATCTCCCTCTCTCTCATTGCTTCACAACACCCAACTAACATCGAGCACATCATAACAAACTCCCATTTAAAAAAGAAAAACAACCAAAAAAAAAGAGAAACAAAAAAAGAAAAGGAAAAAAAAAGCTACGGGAATATTCAGACAACCAGACAAACGTCCAGGTAGCCAAACCTTCAGGAAGGCAGAATTCAATGACATTTATAAGAGTGACTACCTGGCATGTTTAGTCAGTCACCTTTAAAATGCAAATTTCAAGACAAACAATAACGTTGTGTAGGTGGTTTATATAATACATACACTGCAAGTCATTAAAAAGCCAACAAAAATTTTATAACTCAAGTCACGTGTGCATGCTAAAAGCGAAGCAATCCCCAGGATTTTAAACCAGTTCAGAAAACACCTGAGATTACTCCAGCCACACACACAGCTACAGACTGATGTCAGATTTCTTCCATAATTATTTTCAATTATTTATATGCTCTTTTATAACCATTTGCAATTTTGTATGAATTTTACAAGAACATTACTCCATTGCTTTATAAAAACTATTTTTAAGTGCTTTGGAATAAATTAATTTCAAAATGCCCTCAGGTAACTCTTCGGTTTTGAAAGACACTGCTCTTCAAATCAGCAATTTGCTTCTCATGCCTCCTCTTAAACACTGAGATTTGTTGTTCCTCAATTAGCTGGTCCCTCCCTGATTCCACAGATTACAAAACTTGGCTTCCAGATTTCTTGATTTCATAAGTCAGTTCCTGCAATACTCTGAGGAAGAGCCTGTGCCTCCTGCCCTCCAACCTCCTCTGACCCTCGGGAGATGTTATATGAGGATCACCATCAGGGAGTTGGGTTGTTTTGGTTTGGCTTTTTTAAATTTTCCATATCATTCACACAACTAAAAAAAGAAACGACCAGGAGTTCTCATGTACTCTCTGAATGACATCTAAATTACCTTTAGTCCTGGCATCACTCTCATTCCATGACGGCTCATCTCCACCACTTGTTTCCCTTGTACTTACATGAGTAGAGGGCTATTTTTCATTCCTCTTGAAATGTGTAACAGTTTAATTTTCAAAGATTTTCCTCCTACCCTGCAATTCCAGCACTCTACTATACAGCTGTACAACTTGAGAGTAGATTCACATCTCCTTAATAAACAGTTCCTTTGACTAGTTTTGCTGGTTCCCAGTATCCATAGTGTTTTTTACCGAGATCTTTGCTCAGTCAAGGCTGGGGCTTTCCCTGGTTTCCACCATCACTGAGATGCAGGCTTCCTCCTTGCATCTTTGAGCACAAATTCTTCCATCCACCTGTATTCATTAACTAATTCTTTTAAAATTCTCATATATATATGAATATATATATAAAATTCTCATATGTATATCAGCAAATAACTGGTTTTATTTATCTTCAATTTATGAAAGAATTTCCTGGTCTGGCCCAAAAGCCACCTGAACAAGGCAGAATGATCACAGCCTGGAACAAAGATGTCACAACCAAGTTCTTAACTGAGTAACATTTAAGCTACTTTTAGTCCTATTTAACTCAGCTTCCAGAAGAGCCTAAAGGCAAGAACACGCTGACCTACATGTCAATCATAACACAGCACACTGCACACTATTGAGATGATCAGATATCCCAGCACAATGCAATCACACCCCACCATCACAGCAACTCTGAGTTCCAGGTCCCGACAGAAGTGAGCTTCTTGCTGGCCTACCCCAGAGATCCGAGCTAGCACACAGAAGCATGTTCAAGGGTAACACTAACATCCTTCTTAGCCTCCCCACCCTACTTTCAATTACACAATGGTTCATAGCACAAACAAACAAAAAATCACATTTTAATAGACTCAGCAATTCTGGACTATGTTACAATACAATCTGGTCAGTACAGCCTTCCTGGACACCTCAGAAAGATGACCCATGATGACTATGTCTACACTGGCAGATAAGACAGGATCTGTTCAAATGTTAGCTGGCTCCCCATCTTTGCTCAGGACCAGTCCAAACAGCTCTTCTAAGAGAAACCGCACATGAGGCAAGCCTGAAGCACCAGCAGCATGGCCAGTGTGCACCATGCATCCTTGCGGTCCACCTCTAGCCCTATCCTACAGCAATGTAAATATAGGCAGAGAAATGATGTGACACTCATACTCCAGTCTGTTCCACCTCCATCTTTGGCTGATGGTTCTGTCTTCCATACAACAGTTTCAAAAATAATTCATTAGCACAATAATTGCAGAATAAATCATAGAATCTTAGAATGGTTTAGGTTGGAAGGGACCTTAAAGATCATCTTGTTCCAACCCCCCTGCCATGGGCAGGGACACCTCCCACTAGACCAGGTTGCTCCAAGCCCCATCCAATCTGGCCTTGAACACTGCCAGGGAGGAGGTAGCCACAGTTTCTTTGGGCAACTTGTGCCAGTGTCTCACCACTCTCACAGGAAAGAATTTCTTCCTAAAACCCAACCTAAAACTACCTTCTTTCAGTCTGAACATGTTTCCCCTTCTCCTAGCACTACATGCCCTTGTAAAAAGTACTGGAAGGCTGCTGGAAGGTGTCCCTGGAGCCTTCTCTTCTCCAGGCTGAACAACCCCAACTCTCTTAGTCTGTCATCACAAGAGAGGTGCTCCAGCCCTCTGATCATCTTCATGGCCCTCCTCTGGACTCACTCCAACAGTTCCATGTCCTTCTTACGTTGGGAACTCCAGAACTGGACACAGCACAGCAGGTGGGGCCTCACGAGAGCGGAGTAGAGGGGCAGAATCACCTCCCTCGACCTGCTGGTCATGCTTCTTTTGATGCAGCCAAGGATACCGTTGGCTTTTCGGGTTGCAAGTGCACACTGCCGGCTCATGTTGATCGACCTTTTCATCAACCAATTAGTTTTGTTCTTTTTATTACCTCTAGTCAATCAGTGACTTATCTGTGAAGAGACCAGCCAGCTACAATGTCCAACACTACCTGGCCCATGCTGTACTCGTACCAGTGTCTGTCCCACATTTAGATAGGAAGAAAAAACACCTTATACTGATAGCATTATGCTGATAGCATTTGTGCCTCTAACAGTATTATATACAATGCTAGGGAGCTTACAAAGTAAATAACACAGATAAAGAGAAAGAATATGGACCCTCAGGAGTCACAGAAGGCCAAAGAAGATATCAGCACTGGAATCATACGTAGGAAAAATCTTCTGACACAAAAAGAAAAAGAAGCAATTGGCATCTAAGAACCTGAAGGCTACTACAAATAGAAGAATTACCTTAACCACAAAGTAGCAACCAGATGGTTTTTACCTTGTTTAGATTAAGAGGAAATGTTACCACCACATCCGATTATCTCCATACACTACAAAGACTTCAAACTAACAACTAAGCATATTCACCTACAGCAAAACATGCACCATCATCAAACAAGTGCCTAAAACCCACAAACCCTCAGGAAACAGAGGACTTTGCTCTAACACTTGTGATGAATGGCAGATCTCCCATGTAAAATGAACAGAAATCCCAGGAAACAGAAGCTGAGACAATTCAAATCCAATATTCCAGACCCTCACTTCCATTTCTCCAGCTTTATGCAATTTCCCAGTGAAATTGTTCTCTTCTCCGCAGCTCTGAGAATTTCTAGAAGTCTGATTTCTTCAACTTTGAAAATATGGGATAACACCTTCACATTTTCTTTAGCCTTGACTAATCTAAAACAGAAGTACAGAAAGAACAAAGTACAACAAACTCTGATGAAGGATTTCTTCAGTAAAGTTTTCTTAAGAAATCAAGCCAGGTAGTTTTTAAAAAGTTTAATTATGGGGTTTATGAGAGATTGCTCAGGGTTTCTTTTAGGGGCATATGTCTTAAGCAATCTTTAACTTGCAAAAGTGGGTCTCAGAAGATTTGTGCATTTGGACACTTAGTTTGTGAAATACAAGCAGTCTTAATTATGAAATAGGCATTGCAGTCAGCCACTTCACATGAGGAGGGACAATTTAATTTAGATATAAAACCTACTTTTGCTAAAGCAATCAATTTGTACTGGAACAGAAATAAAGGCAGTGACAGTATGATATCGGAAGATTGTTTTTTCCAAGTAAACAAAATACTCAAGACCAGTTATTAAAAAAAAAAAACAAACAAAAACAAACAACAGTACAGCACTACTTAAAAGCAAGGACTCTTTACAGCCATTCACTAGAAACCAGTATTTTACTCATCAAATACTAGCACCACTTCATTTGGCTCCATCAGTCTCCATTGACCCAAGACAGAAAAACACTCAAGAGATGTGGGGTGTAGACATTATACGTTTGGGCTCTGGATTATAAACCTTCCCTAACCACATTCTCTCCCAGAACAACTTCTGGCAACTTATTCTCATTTATTCACCCTCACTCATTTCCACACAAGCTTTTGTGAGAGGAAAACTCTTTCATCTACTTTCCTTAGTTATTAGCTCGTGGCAACAGGAGGAACAAACAAGCAGAAGCCATTTTACAGGCTTGACATAGAAAAATGAAGTGCAATTTTTCATTGCCAAGCTGTACAAAGGATTGGGACTGAGTAGTATGATAAACATTCCAAACATACACTGATATAACAATAAAGATAAAATAACTCCAGTTCATCCCCTTATGTGAATCTCAGAATATAGAAAAGGACTGAACGTTTGTGCTGTTCAGTGGTGATCTCTCATTTACAAATACAAGGTTTTCAAGCACGGCTTTAAGTCCAGCAAAGAATGAATCTAGTGATGACTCTGTTAATTCAGGAGTGTTCCCTGCCAAGCTACTTAATGTGCAAGGCTTCTGCTTCCTCCTGCGCAGTCCCCACTGCACCCTTTCACTCTACCTTACACTGGCTCTGGTGCTTGTCAAACCCTGCTTCATAAATCAATTCAATTCATTAATGCAGCTGAAAATTACCCTGGCTAAAAGCAGAGTAGTAACCTCTTCTGCGTTAGCGAATTAATTAAATCTGCTTAAGGAGAGATGAGGTCCAAGACCACACAAAGAAAGGAGCAGTTATGTGTCTAGGAGCAGGGGAAGACAAGTGCTTCCTCCCTCTTTAGGTAGCAGCAAGATTTCAGAGCAACTCAGCTCTAGAGGACTCTGGCAAGTCAAGTTAAACACTGTCAACAAAAACCTACAAAAAATAAAAACTGTAAAGAAGACAGTGTAAAAACTGGTGCAGATGTTTTGCAGTACAGCAAGACATTGGTCGAGAGGGTTCCCACCCCACCCTGGATTTGTGACAAGATGTAACTGTTTATGGTGTCACAATGTAAAACACATCAGCAAAACGTTTTGGATTTTTGGGGTTGTTTTTCTTTACAAATAAAAAGGAGGAGCTTTCACCCCAACCCGTGACTGCACAACTGAGTGAACTGCAACACAGCTACAAGCAAGAACCTCTTTACCAGGCCTGGCTGCTGGAGAACTTTGATTTAATTACAGAGCTGTTTAAGCTGCTTTATCTTTAGCCAGAGCTGACAGATCTCCACTACACCTCTCATGGCTCATTTCAGGCCCATTCTGTGCTGGTGCAAGCATTCATGCTCCCACACAGCAAACCGGATCAGAAAACAGATACAAAGTAAAAATTACTGGGCTGGGGGGGAGAGAGGAGAGGGAATGTTCTTCTCTGTGTTAGTTTCCTGATGCAGCACACTGTACGCTCACACAAACAGCTGCCACTTCTGTTTGTGTCAGTTCAGAGTGCAAATGTTCACTGTCAGACATGACAACTTCTTAGGTACACACTACTACCAGTTATTAACTATTTTTATCACGTAATTGGATGTTGTAACAATTTTCACTCAAGAAACACTTCAATGGGAGCTTAAACAAATTATGTCAGGAGTGCAGCAGCCCCACGCCTTTCTTTCTCTTTATTACACACCTTGGTAATTTTGTTGTACCAGCACTGGTACTCATTTGAAAGTACAGACTCAATGACTTGTTTTTCCTTTCTTTACGACTTAGCTTGGGGCCAGCTCAGTACTCAATCCTTCAACCTCCACTACAGGAGAAACACAGAGGTGGGGACAGACAGGAGTCTCACCTGCAGCGATTCTGGCTTAGATCAGCTTTCAGGATACGTTTACACAGATGGATGCAAACGGATCCCAACTCCTCTACCTACACCCTAATTTGCTGGAAGCAAGCCAGCTGCAGCTGAGGTGATATAACCCAGTCTAACTGCACACTCACACTGAAAGACCTCACCTGTAGGACACTCTCTGAACGCATAAGATTCCTTTAGCCTTAATGTAGGTTTTTTTAGCCTTGCTCCATGATACCATGGAACCTCCTTGATCCTCATGCACTGACTCCCCAAGGTGTCACCAGCAGTAACACATCTGTGCTCCTGATGCTACTGCCAAGGATACAATGCTGGCCTCCCAGGCAAATACTAAGTGTTTTTATGCAGGTATCACAGCTACTGGAAAATGATGAAAATACAATGTTCAGGCTGTGACCGTGTGCTCCTACCCCACCAGCTTCACCACCCTCACAGCATCCCTTATGCCACCAAACCCCACCACCCCCCCTGCCCATCTGCTCCCCTCCTCCAACACCGTCCTTGGAACACTCTCCTGCCCT
>VZRW01012322.1:302095-320518 GCA_013398125.1 Aegotheles bennettii | reverse complement strand
TGGTGGCTCCGGTTGGGCTCCGCACCGCCCGGCCCGGCTGGAGCCGCCTGGAGTCACCGGGGCAGTGCGAGCGGGTGCGCGGTGCGGGGAGGCTCGAGGAGGCTGAGGCTGCCGGGTCCGGGAAGGAGCGGGTGACACGGTACAACCCCGTGCGGGCAGTGCCGGTGACACGGGCACGGTTCGGCTGTAACTGCCGTCTGGTTCCAGCCTGGAATGTTGATCATTCTGGGACAAAACGGGCCGGGTGTGTCCGGGCCGCGGGATGTCACGGGTCCCGTGCGAAGTGAGAGCCCGCAAACCCGCAGCCCCGATGGAGCCGGTGCGCCCCGAGCCCTCTGCGGGGCCGAGCCGGCGGGGATGTACAGATCTCGGTGGGAGCCACGTCCCGAGGCGAGCGGATCAGCAGAACAACCTGCAGTGCAATACCGATCCACTCGGAACAGATCCACCGCGGGAACGTGTCCCCCCTGGCCTCAGGTTCTCCTCCCGCAGAGCCCAGAGTTCCCCTCGCTGATCCCCCGAGCCCGGGCTGCACCACTGCTCACCAAACAGAGCAAATTTGTCTGAAATTTCACAAAAACCTTTCTCGTTTCTGCCAAGGAGCCTGCTGTGGGTGCAAGAGCACACTTGCATCTCACATTTAGCAGCCCACAGGTGGGTCAGTTGGAGGCTCACAGGACTGCGAGGTTATTTTGCCCACTCCCAGCAAATCTGCAGCAGGAGGTTTTTGGGCCTAAATAGTTCAATTATGCTATTTCCACCGAGCATGCTTGACCAACCAACCCTGTGTTAGGTAGAGCTCTGTCTATGACAGTCTGTGTTTAAAATCACTGTGTAAAATGGGTTGGGTTGGGAAGGACCTCAAAGCTCATCCGGTTCCAACCTTCCCAGGGACACCTCCCACCAGACCAGGTTGCTCCAAGCCCCATCCAACCCAGCCTTGAACACTGCCAGGGAGGGGGCAACCACAGCTTCTCTGGGCAACCTGGGCCAGTGTCCCACCACCCTCACAATGTAGTAGGGGATCCTAGAGGTAACTTTGAACTCAGCTTTGGTGCAGCCCCCCTGCAGCCGCAGTCGTGTGGCTGACTGAGGGAGTGCTGTTGCTGTGTGCTGACCCTCGCAGGGACGCAGCCCTGGCAGGAGAACCTGCTGCAACGTTGGCTGGACTTTGGCTCAGACCCGGTGCCTCGCTTGCTGCTTTTGTATTGCTCTGTTAAAGAACTGCTTATGGGCAGAAAAGGCAATTATTGCACAAGATACGGCTTCTGCCTCTCTTGTTTGCGTGTTTTGGCTTTGCTGTGACACTGGACTTGAGGTTTGCTTGCTGCCTTCTGTTCGTGGGCAGGGAACTAGGGCACTTACAATATTAATAATTGCACAAGCTAATAATGTCACTTCTGAGACACATTCCTGTAAACAGTCCTAATTCTGTAGAACTGGTCCTGCTCAAGCTAAAAAAAAAATGGTAAAGCCATTAAGATACCCCCTTTGTGCAGCAATCCTGGGCTGACTGATAGCTGGCTGCTCAGAACTGAGCATCTCTCCTGTTGGGACAGCTGAGCAAGACTCTGATGATGCCCTACTAAAGATGAAGGCACAGCCCTGACCTCGCTCCAGGCTCTTTTCCGTGGGGTTACAATACTCTATTCTGGGAAAAAGCCCTGGGGATGAAGCAGCATGGGACTACTGCTGGTAGCCCAGTTGGCATCAGATGCCATCCCAGGATACTCTGTCCTGCAAGAAACTTACCCTAGGTTGGAAGTGGGACAAAATCATCTTGGAAGAGGAAAGAGTCACATGAATTAAGAAAGCATTGAGGACCTTAACTTGTGCCCCTGTAAGTATTTGGGGTTTTCAGGAGCTCTCCTGGCCGCATGAACAAGGCTGTGTACTGGGAATAGCAGGCTGTTTCAAAAACGTTACTTAAACAAACAGCAGGGATTAATCCCATGGCACAAGGCCAGGTGACGTGGCACATGATGTCCAGGACTTGCCTTGTAATATCCAGGTGCCTTGGAGGGAGTTACTCAAAGCAGTCCCAAAAACAAAGCCAGGGAGTGAGCTGATTGCTGAGCAGTGTGGGTGGTGTGGGAGCTGAGGGGGCTCAGCTTACTTAACCCTGGTCCTCATTAATGTACCAGTATCAGGTATACCAGTGTCTCTGAACAAAAATACAGGCAGACAAAGATGTCAGGTACGTGTGTGAACCTGGTTAGACTAGGACAGCTGCAATGTCCTGCTCTCTGTGCCTTGTGCCACGCAAGGGAGCAATGTGGCAACATCTCACTGCATGTGGACTCTGCTCCAGTTGCCCACATACCCGTTTGCAGCTGGGTTAACAAAGCACAGCTCTCAGCACAAGTCCAGGGCCAGACTCAGTCTTTAGCAAGAGACCTTAACTGCTGGATTTCAAAGCAATCCTCCAGCCTACCTATACTGGTGATAACTGATTATGTTAGGGAACCTGATAGCTAGAGTGGTGATTGCTGAATGAAGAAAAGCAGTGCATGGGTCTCACAGCCTGAGAACATTCTCTGCTAATATCTTCAGTGTCTGACAAATCTGATGTCTGCAGGCAAATGACATGTCTCAGCCTCTGAGAGGGCCTGGAGGTGTGAAGAATTCCGCCTGCCTTGGCAGTGAGTAGGTGTCAGTGTTAGGAGGTGGCCTAGCTGGGAATCCAAGGGCAGCTTTTAACTAATTGGAACAAAATGCAGGAGGAAAACAAAGGAACTGAGTGAAGAAGCCAAAGGGGGAACTTCACATTGCAAGAGACTTTGCCTTCCAAATGCATTGGGATCTGGGAAAACTTCCTTCTAAACATTTTTAAATATCAGAACAATCTGGAAACATTTTAACTTGGAAGAAATGTACTGCTTTGCCCTCTCCTCATGCTGCTTTCCAACTTGTGTGGGTTTGTTGGTTTTTTTTTTCCCAATGTATTTGTTTTATCCCACTGGGACAGGTGATCCTGCTTTTCCCTGCTACTCGTGAAGTTCTCAGCGCCTGAACTTCACTCCTGGAAATAGCTTTTCTTGTCCAATAAGAACTGCTCTTTCCAGCAGAAGGGGTTTTTGCACTCATTTTTTTTCCTTCTTTTCCCATTCTTCCACTCTTACAGTTTTTCTCCCCAGATTGTTCTCCTGCCATCTGTGCAATTGTCTCATGCCCCCATCATAAAGTTTATGAAATCCAGACTGAAAAATATTCTGCTGATAAAAAAAGCTAGGGAGTAAATTCCTCCTTCTGCTCAGGTCAGTAGAGGTAATGTGTACACGTCTGCTTCCTTCAGTAAACTGAATAGGACCTTGGAGATCTTGCTGTGCTGTCTCTTCTCCAGGGAGCTGTCAGAATGTGGAAATCTGTAAAAAAATAAATTAAAAAAAATAAAATTTCAGGAAAGAGCTGAAGGCCTTTGAGAAAGGAAGTCTGGAGTTTCGTGTCATCGGTGATATAACTATGGATAGTCAGCTCCACGAATCTCCATTGCTTCTCAAAAGCCAGGACAAATGGTAGGTACAGTATATAATTAGTTTTGAAGAAATAAACCACAAGCTTGTAACATATATCAGTAATACATGAGTGGCTGTATTGAATGGAAGTGAATGGCCATCAATTGAGCTGGTTTTACTTTCTTCCAAGGAAAGAAGGACCCTTTAAGAACTTTTTTTACCCTCGTCTCCAAAACTGCTTACACTTCAAACTTAACTCATTTTGCATTATTTGAAGAGGGATTCTCTTCTGGCTTACAGTCATGAATGCTGCTTGTTCATTTTTTAGCAGGGAATAATCTCAAAATACCCTGTGTTTGCTGATATTTCAAGGTAGAGGAATTAACTGGAAGTCTTCCTGTTTTCCAGATGTAATCATTTCCAAAATAAATATGGGATGGGCTGTGGGATAATACCCTGTGAAGATTTTAATACACACAATAATATCCTCCAGTTTATACAAATCTGGATTTTTTCCAGACAGAAATTGTTGCGGTCTTTTCTTACAGAGGTACCAAGGATTACATCAAGAAACAAAATCTTAATGTTCACCACGCAGATTCTGCAGGCCAAACCAAGAGATGACATACTGAGCCATATTCATGCTACTGGCATCAATAGAATTGTACTTCAACTGTGTTTAGCCTATGGTGCTGCTGCCCTCAGAGACAGTGATTTCTTCTTTCTTACTCAGGTGTCAGAATTGGTCATTAAAAGCTAAATCAAGCCACTGAGTTCACCAGAAAAGGAGCAAGAGGCATGCTTGTGGACACTATCCTGAGAGCAGCCCAGAGCAGCGACTGCAACCCTGTTGCTCCTCTCCTGCTTTCCAGGAAAGTGCTTTCTGG
The DNA here is from genome assembly GCA_013398125.1 of Aegotheles bennettii. NCBI lineage: Eukaryota > Metazoa > Chordata > Aves > Caprimulgiformes > Aegothelidae > Aegotheles > Aegotheles bennettii. The sequence goes on along the minus strand of VZRW01012322.1, from coordinate 316,176 downwards.
AGTTCTGGAAAGAATGCAAATTGCATCTTGCATCATGTGCACCTCAGCGTGCTCCTGTGCTTGAAACTCCCTCGCCCAGGTAACAGAGGCTAGTCCCCTACCTTCCTTGGACTGAAACCTCTACGAGCCACCTTTACACCACCCAGATGGAGTAACATCTTTTCTGGTGGAAAAGTTATGTGCTATCAGAAGGTTTGTCTGCCCGTGCTCCGCAGTCACAGCGCTGTGTCTGGAACTCGTGTCCTTCCTCCATCATCCTCCAGTCTCGATGTTTATCAGACTCAGCAGTCAGGAAAGACCTGTCCCGCATAGCTTCCGTGTCCTTCATTTCTGCATACCAGGTGGGGGCAGCAGTCTTCAAACCTGCAGGTGAGGTTCACCTTTCCGTGACTGGGAGTGGGAAGCGTGAGAACAGGCTGAGCTTGCACACTGCTGCACACACGGGCTCTGAGGCTGCATGGCTCTTCATTCCTAAAGAAGTCCAAGAAGTGAACTAGAGCTCTGAACCTCTATTGTCAGTGCCACCCGATTGCTAATTCACACTTTGGCTCTGTTTTGGGCCTTTTGAATGAGATCTGAGATCAATATGCTATGGAGAGGTCTGGCCCTGAGTAGGGTAGGTACCAGCCAGTCATCACTGTTTGCCCGCAGGAGCAGCAGTCAGTAGTTGGCTGTTCTTCAGCAGCATGGATACAAGGGAACTTTCACAAAGTAGGAGAGAAAAAAGAGGCAGGAATGAATGATGAAATCCACAATTAAAAAAAAATTTGTTTGCCCTTCCTCTTCACCTATTTCCATCCTATTTGAGGTCATTACTGCAACATTATTTATGCTTCAAACACAGGCATTTTTTCAGTCATGAATAGCTTCATGAACTTAAGAAAAGATTCACAAGGAGCCATTTTTTCTATGTTTGGAGTTCTCAGCACAGTTAAAAGTTTCTGTAATAAAACCATCAGTCCATAAAGTTGGGCCGCAAAGGTCACAGATAGAAATGTAGTTATCCTAAAGCAACCGAGCACCCATCAGCTCCTTTGAAAAGTAATGGTTGTTTCTAGGAACTCAGCACTTTTAAAAGGCTTTCAATTTAAGCCTGAATTTTTCAGAGGAATAATGAACAGTAAATTTCAGTGACTTAATTTTCAAATGCTCATGTTGAAGTAGCCTCAGGACTCTGATCACTCCTGCTGCAGCTCCTGGACATCACAGCAGCAGAATTCAGCAGCCTAAGTAGCAGCTGCTGAATCACTGCATTTTGCAGGTTTGTATTTTCAAGCAGACTGAAAGTGATTTTAGGTTATCCTGCAATGCTGGGTTGATAAACTACATTGTCCTTCAGCAGGACACTGGATGTCCAAAGCTGTGAGCAAGGTGAATGGCTTGGAGGGGGCTCTAACCAGCAGGTCAAGGGATGTGATTCTCACCCTCTACTCAGCTCTTGTGAGACCCCATCTGGAGTACTGTGTCCAGTTCCGGAGTCTCCAGCATAAGAAGGACACAGAGCAGTTGGAGCGAGTCCAGAGGAGGGAAACGTAGATGATCAGGGGCTGGAGCACCTCTCCTATGAAGACAGGCTGAGAGGGTTGGGATTGTTCAGCCTGGAGAAGACAAGTCTCTGGGGAGACCCTAGAGCAGCCTTCCAGTACCTGAAGGGGCTACAGGAAAGCTGGAGAGGGACTTCTTGTGAGGGCATGTAGTGATAGAACAAGGGGGAATGGTTTCAAACTAAAAAAAGGTAGATTTAGACTGGATATTAGGAAGAAGGTCTTTACTGTGCAAGTGGTGAGACACTGGCACAGGTTGCCCAGAGAAGCTGTGGCTGCCCCCTCCCTGGCAGTGTTCCAGGCCAGGTTGTATGGGGCTTGAAGCAACCTGGTCTAGCGGGAGGTGTCCCTGCCCATGGCAGAGGGCGTGGAACTGGGTGCTTTAAGGTCTCTTCCAACCCAAACCATTCCATCATTCTATGATTCTATGATTTGCCTTTACTTTTCAGCCTTTACTTCACTGCAAGGTGTCTTGAAAGCACTTCAAATCGCAAATGAAAGAAGCAACTCACACATGAGTCCAATTAGCTTTTGAAATACTGGGTTTAAGTGGGCAGATGTGGCTTCAGACATCTACGTTTGGACCTCCTGTCAAAAGTCAAGGTAGTATAAAAACACTTGTGGGTTTAATGGGACTGAGCTGATGGCAACAGCAGGCTCTGCTTTTGGTTTCTCTCTGCTGGACTGAGCTTTGAACATACATGAAAAAGAATCAAGGAGAGAAGCTGAAGCAAAATAGTTAAAACTCTCAAAAGAACAGTTTTTAAACATAGAAACATGCAGAGAACAAAACCTCCTTTTCAGCACCCCTGGTTCATTCCTAGAGGCCATTTCTTACATTTCTGCTAAATCAGTTGAGAAAGTCACTAAAGCACAGCAACACTGGAGTGTCCCTAGGAAAAAAAAAGCACCAAAGAGCCTTGAGAAAACTGAATAGCACAGAAAGTAAGAACAAATGTTTTATATACGTGGTATTGTTAAAACTCCCAAGTGGCATAAATATAATAAACAATAGTGAAGAATGGGATATTTCTGTTTGTTTCCCCACACTCGAGATGACCTAACCTACCTCAGGCATGGTTCCACTTTGGGACTTGTGAGTTATTTGATCGGTCCAAACTTGTGAAAATAAACACTATTATTCTACTGTTCTACACTGTGGATTCTTTTGTTCTCTGTAAATAGACTGAGAACTAGCAAATGAAAGTAAATTGTAATAAAACACAAATCAAAATCAAAACTGCAGATAAACCAAAACCAACACATGGGGGAAAAAATGTAATAAGCACAAAAATAATGAAATGGTATAATCATCACTGAGCACAGCTCTGTGTGCTCCAGATGACTCTGTCAGCATTTTATGGTTGAATTCTGATCTCATTTACAGACGTCTCCTGCAGAGAATTCCCTCATCTGGCGTGGCCAAGAGAAAAATCTAACATTTTAAGGTCAGTATTTTTAGAGAACCCTGTGGGAATTAGATGCTCAGATCCCATTAGATTTCAGTGCTGGTTGGACACTTCACTTTGTGTCCCTAAAAAACTCTCCTCATTAAAGTAATAGTTTATTTCATTGGCCCTCTCAGTATTGTCTTCCAGAGAATAGTTTCCAGTGTTTTGTCTAGTTGTGAGCAAATGCTGTGGGGTTATCTTGCTATCTGAGTATTCAGCTAGAAGAGATAAACTTGAGTGTAAATTCTTTTTTTGGAATAGGTTTGCTCTTTGGGCCCTAAGCCCAAAACCCCATCCATGCCTCTGTGTAGCAGTAAGATCTCAAAGGCAGGTCTTGCAGATCATTTAATATTTGTCCAGCTTTGTGTACATCATGTGTTAATAATTACCATTGTTTATAACAGAAATGATAGGGCTTTCACCACTCCCTGGGAGAGGTCCTTTAGCTGCCTGATATATGGCACTGTCAGAAAGCTTCTCTTGATGTTTTTGTAGTGGTTTTTAGCATCGGAAGATTTTGAAGGTGGGGAGCAGAAAACCTACTGCGTTGGCTGGAGTTGGGTGTGCACGTGCATGTGTGTGTTCATAGAGATGAGGTAACTCGTCAGACATGATATCATTTTACATTCCCCTCCCACACCAGGAAATCACCTTCCTTCTACATCCTATTTCTGGAAAATAAAAGAATATTGCTTGATTTTTTGATTTTTTTATTTGTTGGAGGTATAATGGTAATATTTTATACAGTCAAAAACCCAGGGGGAAACTGATACAGCCCCAGTTGGGGTAGTTATTGCCCTAAAAACAAAACACTGAGGATGGCTAATGACCTGATGACCACAGATGTGCAATTTATGTCTCAGCACCACTAAACAGCATTTACCCAAATGATGTATTTCAAATAAATAGCAGAACTTTAGTAAACTTTACATGGGAAATCACAATGTATGCAATTGCTCCTCCCAGCACTCCCACCCCCACTAAACTGCAGCCATGTCTGTTTAGGGAGAAGAAAATCATGTAAAAATAGTTCAGAAAAGCATATTTTCAGATGATGATGTGAAATCTTAAATTAACTAAATATCTCAGGTTGAAAGACCACTATAGGGTGAGCTGTAATTATTGATGATCCAAAAAAAAAGAGATTTGCAGCTTTGCAGTACAGTTTACCAGGAGCTCATTGTCTCAAACCAAATGCCATTTAACACTCAGCATCTCAGTTTGTTTTAGTTCAAGAAAAATAAACTTTGGAGTCATCACTTACCCGCACCACTTTCTAGAATGACTTTTGAATATTCTCTTTTCCCATGTGGCTACTTAATAAATGATCTCTTGAAATGCTGGCTCTTTACTTACTGAAATCGTGTTCTTAGGACCCAGTTCATCCATCCTTTCATAATTCAGAGCCTGGAGTGGCATGACATTACACTTTATGTGCAAGTCTTACAATAAAGGTGTTAAAATGATCCTCTGGCCAGGTTGAAAGCAAGAATTTTTTAATCCTATGGTTATGCATTGTTGCCCAAGGACTCTTGCATAAATTCTCACTTAGTCCCCACCATCTTATTACACTTGAGTCTATGTTAATTCCTCTTAACTCCACCCAACTACCTGGAGCAGATAAGCACTCATATCCTGAGCTCCTTTGATAGTCAAGGGAGAGTGGAGCTTCTCCAGTCCCGCCATATTAGATCTGAACTGGACTTTCAAGTACCTTCTCTGTCTGCCTTGACTACACAGGATACAATGGCCAACTAACCTAGCAATAGCAAAACCCATCAAAAAACCCCACCCTGGACTGCACAGCCCCTACATCAGATCCTAGGAAGGAGAGGCAAGGATCTGGGCAGCATGGAGAGCATCACAGACCTTTTTTGGTGGTTGTCCTCCATTGCAATGGTCTTGGTGTGGTGGCAAAGTGCACCCTTGAGAGCCTTTCCTGAAAGATTAAAATATGGAGAGTTCCATCAAGATCTTAGCCTCAGGAACTGGTTGCACTGGAGGAGCAGATACAGTGTCTTCTATCTAGATTTGGAACCTGACTCTTCATAATTTTGCACCTTGCATTCAGAGCAAGGAAGTTTGTGTGATGGTCCTCTTTCCAACTGATTTCTCCGTATATCTGGAGTGATTTTATGTCATAAACTGAGTAGTAACCTCACCTCTCAATACAACATTATGCTCAGCTGTGGCCTGAAATTTTCATATTTGGGAAATAGTTGGCTGTAGTTTTGCTCAGGGAATATTTGGGTTAAATGGCAGCTTTATTTTGTTTTTTATGCACATTTCTAGGAGTTTTCTTTTTGTATTTTTCATAGTTCCCCAAGGATGTGTGTGTAGTGACATGAATGACATGAACTTGTACCATAAGGATCTGAAATCTCATGGTAATCTAGTTTTCATGATAATTTGGCCCCGTGGAAGTCTCTCTGAGGAATAAAAATGCCTGAGAAAAATGGAATTCACATAAACTCTCATTATTTTCTAAGTTCATCTATATGTCTGTGGGGAACTAGATGAATTATCAACCTCCAAATATAAATTACACTGCTCAAGAATGAAAGATCAGTACATACTCAAATGCTTGATCCAGCAATAATAAAACTCTGCATTTGTTCCATTAATAACAAAACCTTGGTACAGTGCTAAAATACCATCGTGATCAGCACAGTAGAAAAGAGTCAGGGTGCGGTTCCTTGACAGTTGAAGCCAATCTAAGCTGATCTGTTTTCTTTTGTGGTCACACCACCCTTCCTCGTCATCACAGGACTATTTATTTTATTCTGTTAGTTTTCTAACAATTAGTACCTCGACCTACCCTGCCAGGGAGCCAGAGGAAGAGAATATATGCACATAGGGCAAGGTGGGTTGCACTCTGGGTAGTCACCTGTACACATGCAAGGAACACAAGGTAAATGTTAAAATGGCAACAAAGCCTTCTGGGCAAGAGGGATTGACATTACTTATGCTCAGACTAATTTTGAAAGCTCTTTAGTCTGTGTAAGAGTAATCCATACGATTAATTTGCCAACTTGGATAGAAATTAAGAAACCTGTTTGCCAAAGACTTGCCAAACCAGTCCTTCTCACTGTCAGGAATGAAGTTTGTGTGTTTGTCTTCATATGAATGTAGCACTGCTTTAACTAAACAGGAATAGATAAAGAAAAAGGAAGACTATGAATGTCATATACAAATGGTTTATGGAAGAGCAGGTCTGTCTGTGTGAGAAAGGGAGATAAAATATACTAGAAGAGGGGGTAGAATGAAGCAGGTATCTTCTGCGATTACATCCATGCTATATGTGTAAATACATTAGCAAATTCATCTCCCTAAATGAAATAATGATACCAACTCCCCAAACTGCATGCATCCTGTGGTTATTTAAAGAGAAAACAGCATCAATAAATAAAAAAATAAAATAAAATAAAATAAGATAAAATAAAATAATTTTTTTTTCTAATTTTCTTCTTATTCTAATGGGGAAGACTGAAATTTGGAAATAATTAGCACTCAATGGCTCTATTTTCAATGGCCCACAAAGTGGAGAATAGTGCCACTGTGAACTGAGCAGTCCAACTACAACTGGAAGAGCCAAATATCACTGTCTATTTAAACTTCTCTGTGATTCTATAAGGACCCGAAGCCAGTTGTGTGCATAACTTAAAGTCACTTCACCGGCGCGTGAAGTGGTTCCAAGTGAGAGTCATGCCAGCAGTCCCTACAAGCAAGGGGACAGGCTTCACTCTTGTATCCAGTCCCCCTTTGTGCATTCACAGAAGCTACAGAAGTGGGGTGAACACAGCAAACTTCACCTCCTGGCAGATGTGGAATTTCTTTCCCAGGAGAAAGACCCGCCGCCTGCCTAACACAATACAAAGAAGGGTTTTTTCCAGCCGTGCCCTGCAAGTCAATACTTGCTGTTATGTGATTAAACACAGCATATCAGCTCACATGGGCTTTTTAATGGGGAAAAATAGTGCATTTTAAGATCTGTGGCCAGATTCATCAGCACGCTTGACAGCTCTGTGCTGCTCCAATGACACAGAACAACCTTAAGCCTGCAATAACTGATTGATTTAACCAGTTCGTTGCGGTATTGCTGGAGCAGTGCAAATCAGCACAAGCATATCAGCAAATCCACCTCTCCAGCTCCTATTTTAAGAGATTCATATCTCAGCCTAATTTAATTTCCAAAGTTAAAAAATTTAATTAATTAATTTCCATGTTTAAAAGCTTGGTACTAACATCTTGGATAATAAATTAATCAATTTAAATGTTTAAAAACTTGGTATTTACTTCTTGGGTAATAAATAAACTAATTAAAATGTTTAAAAACTTTGTATTTACCTCTTGAGTAGTACATTTGAGGAGAAAGTGCTGTAGGATGCTTTCAAAAAAAAATCTGTCCCTATGTCCATAAACAGGCTTGTGTGATGTGGGTGACAACTGGATGTGAGGACAAGGACTGGATGCGATCTGGGTGAGTGAGGATCAGTAATTCAGCTCAGCATGTCATGCAAGGCAGAAAGAGTCCTTAAATCATGTTCAGTGAAATCTGCCTTGCAGAATGTGCAAAATACCACACAGAGCCAAGTACAACGTTACTTACGGAGAGCAAGTATACGGGAAATAACCTCTGATGCTGCCATAGAATTAAAGCAAAACAGGACACAGAAAGATTTAGTGGGAAAGATGACTCTGCTAAAAGGAAACTAAGCCATATTTATAAAGCAAGACTCGTGACCTCTCAGAGAAAGAGAACTCAGCTTGTCATTTTCTACTACGGTTAGATCATGCGTTGTGAATGATCAGTCTATTATTTGCAAAACTTTTGGGCTAATTTGCTATTGCGAAATGAAATTTCTTCAAACGAGACAAAAAGTGCATTCCTCCTTCAGGACTGCACTCTGCACATGCCAAATCCAAAGTTATAAAACCAAGCTGTTTGGGAGTTATCTAAGCATTAAAAAAAGGCCTCTGAACAATTTTCTGAGAAGAAAACTGTTCATCATTTTCCAGAAAAAAAAAAATCCCTTGGGCTAAGTCAAGTGTGGGAAATTTCAAGCCAAAATCTCTGAGCATTATAGAAGCAAAGATGAGTAGCAGTTGAAACAGAAAAGTCATTTTCAGAGGCAGTCACACTGACTTCAAAAATTCAGGCTGAATTTTCCCTCCACTGTGGGTCTGATTTTCAAACCACAGTGCTGATTTTCCCAAAAGGAAGAGATTTCCTTGAAATTGGGCATTCTGGATCTCTGCAGGAGAGCTTTCCTGAGAAGTCTGGTAAAATCAGGCAAGGGAGGAGGGCTGGTTGTTTAGAATGGGTTTTTATTTCAGTACAATATTTTATAAATGTAGCTACACTCTGAAAAAAAAATATTGTGCAAATGTTTTTGTCTCACTGGATCCTGACAGAGACTTTGCCTCATGGTTTCTTGTCCATTCTGCTAATCTGGCTGGAGAGATAGATCAATCTCTGAATTATTTGGGGAAAGGGGCCTTGGAAAAACTGTTTGAAAAAAAAATCAAGTTATTCTTACGCATAGAAAGCTGTATGAAAAATACTAACACAGAAAAAGTGACCTTTGTTGGGGCACCTTTCATCTTATGAAAGTTATAGCCAGCTTTGCCCTCAGTGCCCCACTGTACGTTGTGTGTGATACATCTGGGCCTCCTGGATTTCTAACCACACACATAATCTGAAAAATCCTCTTGCATTGTCAAATGTCTTGATGCTATCTAAATGCAAAGGACTTCTCAAAATGATTCATGTTAAGTAGCACTGAAATTTCCTGTTTACAATGCTATAAAACAAAATGCTGAGGTCTCTGTGCAGACCAAAATATTGACTTTCAGGGGTCATGGAGCAACTATTGACCCTTGTTGGCATGCAAGGAATTACACATGTGAATCCAGATATGGGATCTATGTGTCACAGCTTAGCTGCACCAAAGTTCATTAAAGTAAGTGACGGTCATGTCTCCATGAACACAGAGATTTAGTAGCATGTCAGGAGACCTGCCCTCCAGACTCCATTGCTGGTACTGTCTGGGTTTCCCTTGGCTGCAGAGCAAGCTGGCCCACATGGAGACACCAAAGGTAGAAACTTAAATAAAGTATCCTGAGAGAATCAGGAGCCAAATCCCACCCTGATGGATCAGGCCCAGAAAGGTGCTGCAATGCAGTTCTCACATACTATATACTTTATTTTAAGGTTTGGGATACATTCTGCCCCACTGAGTTCAATGTTGATTGATTCAATGTCATTGAATCAGAGTGCCACTGTGTGAACTGCCTTGTGCACACAGCTAGCTTTGCATTCTGGCACTCCCATTCTTATTATATATAAATATTTCATGTATATTTATAACATATATATATGTGTGTGTATTTGCATATGTATATATACACGTAAATCCATATGCAGCTCACTACACAATTTTTCCTGAGGTTGCATAGAGCCATGTTCACTTCAAGTGTCATGACAAAACAAACCTTTTCTCTTCTGGACAATTGTTACTAGACAATTGGAATGCTGATTATAATGAATAAATACAGCAGGATAAATGCAAATCAGGGAATAGACATATTTCCTGCTTTAAAAAGGTCAGTCTCACAAAGTACAGAAGTAACTAGCAATCAATTTTAAATATATTAATAGATGCCTGAAAAGCCATCACCAAATAAAGTTTGATTAAAAAATCAGCTAACTTTATAGATGGAAAAATTCAAGAAAAAAACCCTTAATAAAAGTCAAAATATTATAAAGTTAATGAAGTTTAAGAAAAGCATAAATGACAAATAGTAGAAAGGAGACATTGATTTGAATGAATATAAATCCAAAAAGGATTACAAGAATGTGATAAAATAAGCAAAATTTAAAAAATAATGGACAGTTAATCAAAGACAATAGAGTTTTATGTAAACTAAGACCAAGAGAAAGTCACTAGTGGTACTGGTATGTTACTCGATGGAAGTTGTGGAATTGTCAGTAAACAAAGCAGGTGACAGAAGTGTTCAACAGTTATTTTTGTTTTATGTTGGAAAACATATATGAGATGAGTTGCATGACATTATAGAGATAACTAATAGTGATTAATGCAAGCTTACCATCTCAATGGAATATAAGAAAACATGCCACGAGAGTTCTAGAAGTTACACATTAAAAAAAACCAAACAAGGGTTTGTAGTGATAGGATGAGGAATGATGGTTTTAAACTGAAAGAGGGTAGATTTAGATTAGATACTAGGAAAAATTTTCTTACAGTGATGGTGTGAGACACTGGCACAGGTTGCCCAGAGGAGTTGTGGCTGACCCCTCCCTGGAAATGCTCAAGGCCAGGTTGTATGGGGCTTGGAGCAACCTGGTCTGGTGGGAGGTGTCCCTGCCCATGGCAGGGGGGCTGGAACTAGATGACCTTGAAGGTCCCTTCCAACCCAAACCATTCTCTGATTGTATGATTCTATGATTTAAAACAAATCTCTGGGATTGCATTATCAATCTCCTTTGTCACCGACTCCCTGGGGACCAGCAGGAAGGCAGAGATTGCTCTCATCCAGCATTAGACACCTCTCAGTGACCTTCCATCTCTGCGCTAGGTACCTTAGGTTCCCTCTACAGTCAGTTGAGAGATTGAGGCATTTTTAGAATGAAATTAATCTGACTAAAAGTTGACATTTATGTTTGATTAAAATAATCACATCCGAATGCAGTGATTTTATTAAAATAATCACTTATTAAAACAATCAACAAGATGTGAAAAGTCTGCCCACAAGGCATCAGTCCTGGCTCTCAGTGTGATGCTATGGGGTAGACAGTGTCCTTGAAGGTCTAAGCAGGGTGATCTTGTGTAGGAATGAAGAGGTGACTTTATCTGCACAGTTGACATTAGTGTCACTCCTACAGGAAACCTGAGTCATGTTCTAATGCTGCAGTTCAGGCAAATGTTGATGCATTGAAAATGTTCAGGGAAGAGTTATGAGCCTTCTCAGATTCCCTTCAAGACGATGGAAGACTGGTGCTGGTAAGCTTTATTTAATTTTGTAATGTAAAAACATGTTCACAACTTTAATAAATATGCAAAAAACCCACATGCAAATTTAAGGGGGAGATAGTAATAACAAGATAATAATAAATTATAAGTAGGATTTTATATTAATGTAATTCCTATTATGGGGGTTGCCTTCTGCAGGTGTTTGCCTATCCTAGTTGACTCTAAAGGGACTGGGTTGCTTAGGCTACTAATTCAGACATATGCATTAAGACTGTAAAAGATGGTTTGGGCTGAAAGTACTTCTCAAACAGCTGGGTCAAGTCTTGCTCCTTTAAAATCAAAAGTATGATTAAAGAATTGGAAAAGATGCCTTACAGTAAGAAAATCAGGAAGTTCATTCTATTTTACTTACTACAAAAAAGTCAAAGGGTGACTTAATCACATTCTGACATTACCTACAGGGATAATCTTGGTAATGACTTCTCAACCTGGCCGGTAAAGATAGAACAAAAGTCAGTGGCTGGAAGCTGAAGATAACTCAGACTAGAAACCAACTATAATTGTTGGCGGCCACGATAAATAACAATTATGAGGATGGCTGCTGATCCTTTAATGCAGGCGACCTCAAAATTGTAATCAGATTTATTAAAAAAAATACACTGTGAGTCAGGCAATAATCGAGGAGAGAGCATGGTTTGTGCTGTGCCAAATTCAGGCCTGTCTCACACTGCCCAGTAATCCAAGGATCTGGAAACTCAGTATCCGGGAGGTTTCTTACTTTGGTTGGTTTAAAGAAACTATTATGTCCATGCTTATCATGGTGACATTTAATCACTGTTAATATATGCATAAGGTTCAAAGCAGGGTAATTACCATTTTTTCCAACTCCGACCTCTTGTATGATTTGCCACTGCCTCTCCCAGCACTCTTGTTTTGAAAACTAATTCCCATTATCTAAAAGACTTTCCAAAGCAAACACAGCAGTGTAGCACTTTCTAATATTTATTTTGTGTTCTCAAAGAGAAGGCAATAGCAGTACATTGTTGGGGTTTTTTTTTGAGAGAGGGGAAGAGTTCTTCTTCTAAAAGGATACTTGTGTCTGCTGTGACTTTAAAATGCCCTCCTGCCCCTTTACTGAGTCCAAGAACCAGGTCTACAGGCAGAAGGTTTTGCTGAATATGCAATAGGTGATTTTTTTTCGTGGGAATTAGGCAAAGATCCTGCTCTGGTAGCAGCAAACTCTGCTTCGGTGCCTAACTGCAGCAGGCGGTTGCAAATGAAAGGGGTTTTCATATACCGAGACAAAGATTCATAGTTTTTAAGGTCACCATGATCCTCCCTCCAGTCCTCTTTCCTACACAATTTGAATTAAAAAAAAACACCCAAAAAACTTCTCTGCCTCCTTCTTTCGGGTGTTTGACTGCACGAAGGGTGCCCGTTACCCATTTGCTGCACTTGCCTGATGCAGGTGGCAAACTCGGTGAGGCTGGGAACAGCTCGGTGGACATGTGTGGCACACTCTGTGTGTTCACAGCATTATCATCCACCCAGATTAGCAGCTGAGCGCTGCTGGTTACGGACAGCAATGCTTGCGAGTAAATACGGGCCTTGTGAGATACGGGTTGAGCTGCTGACTCCATCGTGGACTCCTTGCCCGACCTTGGGACTACAGCACTGTCTGCCCCTGTGTTTAAAAAGTTAAGATAATATTACTTGTCTGCCTCACAAGGATTTTCTGAGGGTAGAGGCACTGTTTATTGGAGCCAGCTGTAAAGTATTAATGGTGGTGAGAGCGATGTAAATATCTACGCTCATGAGACCTCAATTAGAAACTGTTCATCTTGCTCGAGGAAAGCACGCTTAGAGCCCATCAGTCCCTACAGTGTCACAGAACAGCTCACGTGTTTCCTGCATCTCAAAGGTGACAAAAACCCAGGGGCGATGGAGTTGCGGAGGAGAAACCCTCAATGACTGAGCACAGGGCTCTTCACACCATGGGCTTTGCTGCAGTTTACAATCCAGTGCCCAGGAAGGAGCCGTTGTTAAGCACTGCCTTGGTCTGTCAGTCTGAGGCTTAGTCTTAGTCTCAGCCCAGTGATGTATCTGGGAGACCCTGGGGAGTAGCGAAAGCACCGAGGTGCACATGGAGGCATAGCTGCTCACGATGGACATGCTCAGGAGCACATGCCACACGCTGTACACACACAGCAAGAGGTCATTTAACCGGGGCTTTACAAACATTTTCAAAGTGGTTTACAAACAATTCATTAATAGATGACATATTTTTGCTAAAGGCACAACCAGCTCAACCAGATTTTATTACAGGTGTAAATAATACTGAGAGAATTTAAGCATGAGCCTCATTTTTCTGCTCTTAATCCCTCCTCCCGGTGACACGTTAAAGGTCTGCTTAATCATCCAGCCCTTTCCCCTCCCCATCCACGAATGCTTCATCCACACTTATTTATTTTACAGAGATTTATACAAATGCCAGAAGGTACCTAGCAGTGCCCTCCAGGTTTCTTGGCCCCAATGAAAAAACAAACACTAAAATCCAGATGTAGCCCAGCGGCCAGCAGTGTGATTTAACTCGTTAGGAAGGAGAGGCGGCAGCTTAGAAAACCACCCTGGACATTCTTAGCCCGGCTGTGAAGAAGCTGAGCGCCCTTGGCTGAAGAAAGACAGGCAGGGCTGGGGCATGATGGGTCCTCTCATGTGTGCGAAAGAAGGGGGGCCTCAGCCCACCTTGTCCCTGGGGAGCGGGACTTGGATCATGGGGAGCCCCTGGGATCAGCACCCATGCTGGGGAGGCACGGGGGGACACTGGGGTTATCTCCCAGTGGCACCAGGCATGCGGGAGGGAGGGGAGAGGGTACTTGTTGTGGGGAGAGGGAGCACGGACAGGGTTCCCGGGGGTGTTTCTGAGGGACAAGGGTGGGGGATGCGGTAGGAGATCCCCGGGGAGAAGAGCGGAGGCCCGTGCGAGGAGCGGTGGGACGCAGCCAGCGAGGAGGGCGCCTCTCGGGGGTGGGCGCCGGGGCTCTCCAAGGAGCGGGGGGCACTCCCCGATGCCGGGGCGGGGGTCACAGGTA